>JZLH01S0344789.1:2701-34195 GCA_001188425.1 Eucidaris tribuloides
ACTTCGGCGCCTCCTTCGCCAGCGTTCGTGCCTCCCGAATCGTTCGGAACATTGTTTTCAGCTCCAGCATTCGAGGAATGCTTCTCATCAGCCATTAGGAATAGAGTAGTCTTGAATTACAGACACGTTTCTTATTTTGGGCGTGGCAAATTCCCAGGGGCCAATTCTTGATTTCATCTTCGATAAGTCGGTGAGAACTTCTTCTCCCACCGAGCTAGCAATACATATTAATAAAATAATTAGTGGGGATATGTAATATGTACGTAAATGGCAAACATGTCGCCTCCCATCCTGATGGTTCAATATAGAGCACAGTTTTGGAAAATGGAGAAAAAAAAACCGTTTTTTCTTCGTGCATTTTCATGGATGGACCCATATCTTCTAGTAACGCTCATAAAAACAGACCCTCTAAAACATTGTCATTTTAGAAACTTATAAAAATTCAAATGTTGGGGGCCCCCTCAGAGGATCGAGGTATCGTCATTGTCGTAGTCATCATCATCATTATCATCATCATCATCATCATCATCATATTCATCACCACCACCGTCATCATTCTAATCATCATCATCACCATCAACATCATGATCATGATCATCATGATCATCATCGTCCTCATTATCATCATCACATCATCATCGTCGTCGATCATGATCATGATCATCATGATCATCATCGTCCTCATTATCATCATCACATCATCATCGTCGTCGTCATCATCATTCACATCATCTTCGTCATCATCATAATCATTATCATCATCACTATTATCCGATCATATCATGCAGTTATTCTTCATCACTAGAGTTACCACTATCAACAACCACCATCCTCTCCCAGCCCCATTCTCCGATCCAGCTGCTCCTACTCCTTGATGCTCCCCTTTCATCCTCCTCAACACCACCATCACCACCACCGCCATCATCACCACCAGTAAATAGATAAATATACATGTATATATGTATATATATATATATATATGAATAAATAACAGTAAGTAAAATGGTTCTTAGTCCAAAATTATTTAATGACTTTTTAATAACATTTGTTTTGTCCGTTCATAAAATATTGTATACACCATATATTTGCATATTATATTTTGTTGTGTTTTGGTTCAAGACGGTGAATTTGTACGTTTATTCTTGTGATTGAATACCGTATGTACAGTATGTGTATATTATGGAATTATAGTGACCGTTAGACTCTGATTTGAATTTTTTCTTGCGAGAAAAAAATACCTACCATAGAACGTACACTAAACGGCTATTGTTTTTCTTTCACATATTCAAATTCTAGGTAATGACCGACCCCCAAATTTCACAGACTTGCCTTTCATCTATAGACTAAGGGCATGGGTTATCTTTTCCTGGTCTGCGGGCGGGTCTGCGGGGATGTTTGCAAATGAGATCCACTGCCTTTAATAAATGTAAGTCCAAAATTCAACTGTCTGACACTATTTCAAAGTAGGTAATAATTAGAGGGGTGGGTTCAGCACAATATTCACAAACTATCACTTTGAAAATGATGTCAGTATTTTGGATACAAGTGCTCTCTTACTCCTCCACTCACATCACACTGTATTCAAACAAAAGACACAGTCAAATGAAGCTGCATTAATGACAAATTATGCATCAACCCTTTTCAAGGCAAATTTATATCATTACAAAAGATACATTGACAATCACATTAACAATAATTTTAACTGCAAACCTTGCACATTCATGTACATGGACATGCAAGTTCCTCATGTATCATCACCACCAGCAACAATGTTTACCATAACTACTTACTTGCTCTATGGACTTGAATGTATTGTGTGGTCAACTGATGTAAATTCTGATTCATCCTTGCAAACATCAATAAATAATTATATAAATCAAGGTCACTGAACTTACGTTTGTATTTTGATGAGAACTTTTCGCGTCCTATCCGGTTGCCTTGATTAATGAATTGTGTGGTGCATATTTCTGACTTCGGTATGTTCAAAGTTAACAAACTTTTCAGAAACTATGTCAAATGTACTTTGTTTTGGCTACAAGTCTGAGATTGCACATTGCATACTGTTGCAATGTATTTACATTCCCACCATATCCTTAATTTGATTCTAAGTAAAATTCTGAACTATTTTATATACCATACTTAATAACGCTGTAGTGTATATCAATACGATATACATTAAGCTTTGATACCTGGAACGTATCAAATATCATTCAAATACATACTTAAGCGAATTACAGACACTTTTCTACCATCAATGTTACCTTATGAATTCAGATATATGTGTAAAGTTATGCTGTTTGACTATCTATTCTGAAGATGAAATACTTATAGATATATACTTATTGTACGTATTTTTCAAATCCCATCAACGCCCACATGTCTTTGTCACGATACCTGTGTATGTAGTTTCATGATTTTCAAAGTTAGTGTCAAATTAGAACAATTTAATGTAAGTTACAGGTCTGTGGACATTGTAGATGTATTGTGTATTTTCTCAAAATCGAATGGCATTCAACCATAGTATATTGGTGATATTATTTTTTATTTTATTATTTATTTATTTATTTATTTATTTATTTATTTTTTTTTTGGGGGGGGGATAAATGATATACATGTAACTACACTACACCATTGTAATTATAATATATTACAAGCATATTTAGAAATCTTACCCCATTGCTTCAAAGATTCTGAAAATTTCAGAGAGTCAATAAAGGGCACATCTAGTTCCCGTAGCCAACGGGTTAACTTACGTATATTTTCCAAGTGTTCACAGACATACATTGAAATTGAATTTTACACTGAATTTGAAAAAAAAATGTATCAACATCACTGTTTTACTCTCTTCTGCCATTATATTCTCAAGCCGTACACTAGATACATGTATTGAACAGTGAAAATAAATGCTTTGATGTCCAAGAGGATTCTAAGGTTTTGAGAAGTCGGTGAGATTTTTGTATCATTTCTTCAGTAAAGAGAAAATTATGTCTGTGGAAGCACAAAAATGCAATGAAAACTGGAAGAGTATTACCCGTATATACAATTTTGCTTGGAACAAAAAGGAACCAAGATGAATACACAACTACATGTGGCAAGCTGTATAGAATACCAAAGTGTGACATCACTCTGGTTCAGAAATATGTGTGGACAATGGCAGAACCAGATGCAGTGCGTCACAGCTGGTTGTTTGCACCAATAGGAGATCGGCAGTTACACTGAGTTATGGTTTGGCTAGTTGTCCCCACATATTTCTCGACAAGTTTCATGTCATAAGTTCTTCACAAAGAAATTGACACTTTTATGCAAATTTAGATCAAGCGCATGACTGGAGTAAACAGGAAGGAAATCAACCCAGATTGAATGTCATAATAAAGCCAAAACAGACTGGTATTTTTTATTATTGCATCAACAGTACAACAGTAGAATGTTCCACAGGTGTTAATGAATAACTTATTAATTGTCAATTTCCAACTCTCTCCCTGTCAGGCCAGGAGAAATCTACGCAGAAATGTGTGTGGACAATGGCTGAACCAGGTGCAGCGTCCCGCATCTGGATGTTTTTACTTGTAGAGAGCTGCAGTTGCACTGAGTTATGGTTTGGCTATTTGTCCCTACATATTTCTGAACCAGTTTGATGTCATCACTTCTGCTCTCTATGCTTGCAAAGTGCGAACTGCAAATCATTCAAACCCAACTTACATGTATAGAAGCCAAATAGTAGTAAATGCTTCATGTTTATATAGTGTGTGTCGCAAAAATGATTATGCACGCATATACATGTATATTCCCATACAATGTACAATGTGCAATTTACTTTTTGTCTTGAATAAAATTTCATTTATCGCAACATAACAGTGATCAACAAAAAAAACCTACTCTCATTTTGTTGTCTTTTTTATTTTTTAAATAAATTTTGGTTACACATGAGAAAATACCAAAGTAGTTTACTGCTCAAATATATCTTTGACTGCTAGACCACAGGTGTTAAATCAATGTACTCTCGAAATTTACAACGTATAAAAAGCTTTTGCTTGGTTCAAAATAGATTGTCAGATAAAATCCAGTGAATTCTAGTAAGCAATGGGTTCAGGTGATTTAAACTCAGGACAATGTGCATCAATAATTGGTCATCAGAACTTGCATATAAATTTAAACACACAAAATAGCATATTTATCATTTTATATGTAGTTAAAATACAGTTGGAGCCCAATGCATTGCACAACACCATCATCAAATGATGCAGGCTTACCAATGTACATGTATCTCACAGTTCTCACTAAAATGCAGGATTTTTAATTCATGAAATTAGCAAAAATAAAATTCACTTTTTTAAATTTATATTAAAGTGATTAGATTAGTTTCACTCATGTGAAAGATAAATTCCAAAACCTCACACAACCATCTACATTTTCACACTTCCAATATCTGTGAACATCACACCATAGTAGTTTTGATAGCATTTGATGTGAAAATACAACAAATCTGAAATATGATTTGAAGTATAAAATTAAAACAATAAAATCAATGCGTACACATATTCAGTCACAGGTCTTCCTGGAAATTCAGCAATGCCTTTACAAAGTATACTTTCATTACATCATGACTGCTTTATTGTTTCACTAAATAGACCTTACAATTATTTAACCTTTTGAAATGAGATAGGCCTCATCAGATCTGGTAAATGATAACAATAATGAAATGTGACATCAAATCTCTGTAAGCATCAACATAAAAATGCCCAATCATCCACTTATCACTCACAAATATTTTACGAAATATCAAAAAAGAGCACATGATTTTTTTTTTATAGAGTTTTCACAATTTCATTTTAAATGTCCATAACTGCCATCGTAATTAAGGCAATAACATTGCGGATCAGTGAATAATTTTTTTTTCATTTTTATCTGTCTTTTAATTTGTCCCGAACTTCTGTCATGGTTTCTTTGAAGGAGTCTCTATACAACTTCTCTTTTGGAGGATGGGGACGGATGTACCCCATCTTGCGGAGCCTGCGGATCGTCATCTCCGTGGCTGCGAGCGTGAGCGTGTAGCGAAACGGCGTGAAGATCTTGTAGAGGGCGTAGGCCATGAGCGCGGTGCTGGCGCTGGAATTGCGCAGGGTCTCCACGTGATGATCGCTGACTCCGATGGTGGTGAGGAGGGGTCCGATGTCGACACCCCTACAGAAATAAGAAAAACAGGTGGATGGACAGCCATTGTTATATAAACAGCATAAACAGAGATGACAACAAAACTGTTTTTATACAAATGCCCAAGAAGCTTTCTTTTAACTTATCACAAGAAAAATCAAGTTGTAAAATTTCATGGAAGTTCCTTGTGAGTGAATGATTTTTTTTTACAGAACCATTTCATCAATCATATTTTCAAGAATTTTCTGTTTGTTAATTCTACTCTCAACATTACAGTGATGTAATGATTTGGGGAGTAAATTACATATTTTTTTTCATTTATTTATTATTTTTTGAAGGGAAGGAGGGGGATTCACCCATAATTTGCTTATTGAGTTACTTTGAAGTTTGAATTTATTGGGTTGGGTTGGCGTTGGGGGGTGGGGAGAATTGAATCTGCATCCATATCATTTTATCAGTGATTGTTCCTTGCATTTAGAAATCCTGGCACCAAAACAAATATGACTGTGATCTTTTCATAGTGTTGACCACACTATTTCATTGGCAAGCATACTACTGTACTTCCAAGGTCCAGAATATGCTAGCATGAATTTTTGCTGCAGATTTAAAACAGTCACAAGCACATTATGCAAAACTTATACTTGTATCTCATCTATAATTTCAGTAGACTGAAAATACCTACCTACGGTATGAAAAAGAGCAGGCAAGCATTACAAACTGCCCTAGGGCCCGCACTGGCCTTTCAGTATTAATGTAATATGTACTGTATTTTTGTACTCTACATATTTTATTTTATTTTTTTTTTTTGTATTTTTGGTATAAAAGCAAACCTGGTGAGATCTTGTGTGCGATTACTTAGCCTGAGTTAATAACTTTCAGGAACTGAACTGAATGTTAAAAATAAAGCCTCAACCCAACAAAATGCATATTAGTTAAAAACCCTTTTTCTGTTGTTTTCTTTATTAACTGATGAATGATGGAATATGGATTTAATTAGGTGATTTAGTTTTCACAATGTTTTATTACGCTACTTGCAAGTAACACAACAAATACACTGTACATACATGTACATGTAGTGCAACAAGAGTCAATAGAAGTCTGAAAGTGTAAATCCTTGAAAACTTTTTCAGATGTTTTTCATACCTTTCTGCAACAATATGTGACCGGATCTAGCAAAGCCAGGCACTTGTTGGCAGATATAAATTGGGAGTTTTGTGGCATTGGATAAAACACTTTATGAGCTACATTTCAATACATAATAGTAATACCCAAAACTGATCAGTTATAAGGAAAGTTATTATAAAAACTTCAATTTCTGATTTTCAGTTGTTGTTTTGTTCCTTTACAGCCACTTTCTATAAAATATGAATTGCCCATACTGTCCCCCATTACAAGGGCATATCTGACATTTTTGTCAAAATTGAGTTATATAGTGTAGGGGACTCGGTACATCATGTTTAACACGCAGAACAAAAAAATTAATTAGAAGTGTCCCTTCGTCTCATAATCCGCTTGTTAAAATGACACTGAATAGGGCTTTATGTATTGAACAAAATACATTTTGCTCAATATCTCCAAAACACCAAAATGTCAGTTATGCCCTTTTGTCATGGGGGGGGGGGGGAAGGGGGCGCAGCATAGGTGCCTGGTTTTGTAAGATTTAGTCACATGCACGTATACACCGGCCAACTCACATTTTGATAATGTAGTAGAAAGCACCAAACCAGACTGGTGCAATGACCCAGTGGACGGGAATTATGACGTATCCGTATGTCTTCATCATGATCTTCATTCGGCTCCAGTTGCTCAGAGGCTGGCCTTTCTCGTCCGTTTTGGGAATAATAGGCTCCTCCTCCTCCTCCTCAACAGCCGACTCCGCCTCCTTTGGGGGTGGGTCTCTGGTTTTATCATCCTCCGTACTCAGTGTCCGTCCTGTCACGGTCGAGCCACTGTTTACATGTTCCTTTGGTACTGAAGACTGGCAGACTGGTGACCAGTTTCTAAAGAATTGTCTCTGACATACGAACCCCACTCTACTGTAGGAGTTACAGTGAGAGGCCGGTTTTGCGAAGGATGCGAGCAGACTCCCCGCCAAACGGTTGTTGTGAGGACCAAGACCGAGTCTCGGTACAAATCGCACAGCACCGCTGCATACCCGCACAAGGCCAAGTGACCCACTCACTGCCATGTTGGTGGAATAGATTGGTAGCGCATAGGTGAAGATTGAAGTAGGGTTCCACGAATCTGAGTATGTAAAAACAAATAATGTTAGTCTTTTGTCTTTTATTGTTTAGTCATTGAGAGAACTTTTGTAAAGAACTTTTATTTCGTTTGCGGTAAGTCACAGACCAATGTACATAAATACAATAACTTTGTTCATAGTAGGGTGGGGAGTCGAGTATCCGGACACCTAATTTTCCAAAATTTTCTGGATATGTTGCTAAAAAAACGTAATTTTCAAATGATCAATTTCAGTATTTTCATTCAAACTCAAGATTTATGGGAAGTAAAATAGTTGCTGCATCCACGGGTTCTGTTTGCAACTTCGCGCGATAGTTCCCCCAACGCGTGAAGCGCCGTTCTAACGCGCAGTGTCCGGGTACTCAGCCCGTCCGGAAATACAACCTCTCATGATATCAGTCAGGTTATATTCGTAGTTCTACTGTATGTTTTTATATAATTATCGATTCTCTTATTTTGCACATTTTCAAATAGTGTTGTTTTATTGCTGACACACGACACTGATGAAAATTATGACTGTAGAGGCTCCTATATTACAAGAAAAGTGAAATAAATTCTTAAACACAAACAAACAAATAAATGAATGTATACATAAATAAATGAATGAATGCATAAATACATTAATGAATAAATGAAAAAAATAAATGAATAAATAAATAAATAAATAAATAAATAAATAAATGAATAAATAAATAAATAAATAAAACATGGGAGCAGAAATTAAAAGTGATGACCAAACTTTGGACTAACGACCAGGATCGTGGCACATTGGTAAACATAGGCTACTCAAGAAGCAGGAGCTGGATGAAAAGTAAAAATTTTGGATTATTGGAATCCCGTGTGATTTACTGTATACGCTGAATATTTCGCGGTGGTTTTATTTTTCGTGAAATTCGCGACTTACTGAACGCGAATATTTTCACTTCCTGACATTTCTGTATAAATTTTAAAGTGAATGCAAATACAATAAAATCGCGAAAATATACTCTTGCGAATACCCCGTCTTGGAGCAAAATTGGAAAAATATATGGACGCGAAATATATGGCACGTATGGCGTATACAGTACATGAAAAAAGATACATCATTCAGTTATACATGTAAATCAGCATCACCGGAACTGGTACGTCGCGTCAGTGAGGTTAAAAAATTTCTGCACTAACTCGAGGTCTTGTGACCTGGTGACCTCCACTCATAACGTTATTAGTCATATTTTCAATTTTGATAAACGCTGTATGCAAAATCACTTGTCCATTTTGGCGAGTAATGTTCACACATGCGTATCAACGATGTCTGTCTCTTCCTCATGTTTAAAGGGAGATGTCATTGGTTGACTTATGATCAGTCCTAAAAAGATTAAATATTTCCTTGTAGAATAGTTGTGTTTTAAATGTGTTCCAACTCCTGCATGATTCTGAACATTTAGAAAATTTAAAGATCCACCTCAACTTTCATGACTTTCTTTGAGTGACTTTGAATGGCATGAATGGTGCAATAATTATAAGCCTAACTTTACTTTTGGTTCTAGTAAGAATTTCATATATTATATTTCTGGTTGCTTAAACGAGACTTACCACGAATACACTTGGACTTGGAATAAACTTATGATGAAATCACCTGACTGTGTTGCATTCCGTCGCGACTTGGCCTGGGACTCGACCCCGTGCTTTTCTGCACATGTGCCTATCGATCGAGAGCGAATATGTAAACAACGCAAAGCGACAAAATTACGGAATGTGCGATGCATGCATGCACTGCGCATGCCTAGAAGTCGGAGTCATTTTCATGGCAACAAACAGCGTAGTGAATGTGAAAATGCTTGAAGTTTCTGGACAAATTCTGACGCGGTAATGGAGTTTATGTGGTAAATAAGTGTTTTGTCAGGTTATTAAAATTTTTCGATTTTCAGTAACATTTCTATTGTTCTCGTTTCACTGTTATTTCTTTATATCAGCATTGAATTTGGGAACAATGATAATCCTTTGATTCTGCTTGGGTCCCCAGTCCCATACATGTAAACTTTTGTTAGTGATATTAAGCTAGTTGTATTTACCCTGGACAAATTCACATGACGTTAATTGACATGCATCTCAAGGGTAGATATTTCAATATCATACAATAGAACCATCTACTCACAATATATGATTGATATGATTGTTGGTGAAATATGTAACTGCAACCAGTTTTCATGAGTTGGTTGTGTTGTGTGTGTGTTGATAATTAAAATGTAAAAATCATTTTGGCGGAAAAAATTAGCTCGACAGATCACACGCATGCTCCGTGTGAGTACTTGTGGAAAACTAATAGCCATATTCTACATGTCACAAACGCCGACTTCTACCCCGTTTCACTCACTTTTCTGGCCGTTCTGACATTAAAACAGGTCAATTGTGAATGTACATCTATCTCTTATATAGTCAAAAAATCGAAATCCAAAACTTACCTAAATACTTAGCTACCCCACATCTCCAAACCGCCACACTTTATCTGCGTTTCCTCTCTGCCCAGTCTCTCGCCTACTGAAGGCTGCTATACGCAGCTCGTTCCGCCGCGCCGCATGACGAGAGCTAGAGATGTCCGATCCTACATCCTGTCGCCGACCGGACCGGCGCGCGGCGTGCGGTGACTAGCGGCCTAGCCAACGCAGTGGTAGTCTATAGGTTCTAGCCGTTTCTATTTCGGTATAATTTCTCCGAGTTGCAGTACTCGAATATCGCGCCAAGCCGAGTGAGGGCGACTACCCAGTGATTGTGCGCCCGAAGATCGGGCGGCGCAATCACTGGGTAGTCGACCTCACTCGGCTTGCGCGATATTCGAGTACTGCAACTCGGAGAAATTATACCGAAATAGAAAACGGCTAGAACCTAGACTAACGCAGTGTGCGCATGCGCATTACACTTATATTTCCGGGAAGAAAAAAATGGCGAATCGCTTGGTAAGAAACAACGAGACGTCGCATCGAAACAACTCCCTCTTTTTGGAAGAAGACGAGTTCATTGTAACAACATTTGTTATCGATTCCAAGTATAATACATTTTTGGGTATGAATGAACTCATTCCAGAGTGGTGACTGCGGTAAGTTACGCAAAACTCTGACATGAATTTGACTTCAAATTTAACTTCCACATATACACTAGAAGGAAATGGGTACCAGTGAGGCCCGCACACGGTACACGTGCGGGCCGTTGAGGTAAGGGGAAAAACTGATGTTATTATGCGTGACTGTGGCGTGAACGATCCACGGCATACAGGCGTAGTGAGCGATTGGCAAATTTCACTAGGAGTCTAAATTAGAATTCAAAAATTAAAGTATTGTGACGGATGTTGACGCCTTGTAATTCCGGACAGGTTATGTATCCGGAAGAATATATGTCACTATGTGGCCATTACTCGATCAATGTCTTTTTAATGTTGAAGACGAGAGACAAGATAATACATGTAACTAGTTAGATACTGTCTTATCACAAGGTCTATGGAAAATGTTTATTAAGGCAAATTAAACCATCTTCAGTGCAGTAAAGTATCTTATTGTTGAAAGAAATTATGAAAGAGTTAGGAAAGAATTTATGAATAATTTAATTTCATGATTTTACACAGTAAGTTCAAGGGACACACGCACCATAAGGTTAAAAGTGTAAAGTTGCCTGGATTACAGTGGTTTGTGGAATAATATAATAATAATAATAATACATATGATTTGTATTACGCCAAATCCGCTCAGTAGAGTGCTCAAGGCGCATGTGTTGGAAAGGTTACAGTAACAGTAGAAACAACGAGTGAGGAATTAATAGGAAGCATTGAACAGGTGAGTTTTTAGACTGCTTTTGAATGAATCTGGAGAGTTGCAACCTGTGATAACAATTGGTAGATTATTCCATAGAGTGGGACCAGCATGAGCAAAAGCTCGTTCCCCCCAAGTTTTTACAGATTTCGGAACAACAAGGGAACCAGAGTTAGAAGATCGTAAAGGTCTGACGGGGGTATATTTACGGATTAAACTGACATTGTAATGAGGAGCAGAACCACTGACACAATAGAAAACAAGAAGTAAAATTTTGAGAATAATACGATCTCTGACGTTCAACCAGTGGGTGTGATATGAGTGTGTTTTTTGGACAGGGTGACAATGCGTGCAGCAGCATTTTGAAGTTTTTAAAGTTTTGACAGCTGGGTTTGTGGTAGATTAAATAGAACTGCATTCCCAAAATCAAGCCGAGAAGAAATCAGGCTGTGAACTAATTTTTCTGTAGCCGTTTTGGTTAGGTATTTTATAGGTGATATGTCCTTAACAGTGCCAATGTAGGGTATTTTCTCCTGCTGTTTTTGGTAAGGATTATTATTGGCCAATATTGGGAATATTGTGATTACAGGAAAAGTGATATTCAGGTAATATGAACATGTACTGAAATTTCACCGGTGAGCACTCACTTTGACGTGGGCATAATATTCTGAACAGCAGGTGGCAACATTATTGCAGTGGAGAACTTGTGTATATTGACATTATTAAAGTATCACCACAGTGTATCTTTTGTTTCTTTATTTATGTGTTACATGTTCACATTTTTTCCATCTTTGTTGTGTAGATCCTAGTACAAGCATCTGTTCAGATGGCCACTGATATTGAACAGAGAGGACCTGTAACAGATATATTGAAAATCATTGCCAAACTGGCAAACAACTGCAAATAAAACCAGCAGATAATGACCAGTGGCAGCGAAAAGGGAGACGGAAGGCACAGAAAGAGGAGGATGATGGTGCCAAGTCAGAGCACAGAGGCAGTTCTGCCAGTCAACCAGAATCAAGTGAGCATACATGTGCATTAAAAAGTTACCCTGGCCCCACTGACTGACTTAGTGATATTATTGGCAGAATATAGTTCCAATATTAATCATACAGCTGGCTAGCTGACATCATCATCATCATCATCATCATCGTCATATTATTATTAATATCATTATTATTATCATTATTATTATTATTATTATTATTATTATTATTATTATTATTATTGTTGTTATTGTTATTATTGTTGTTGTTGTTATTGTTATTATTGTTGTTGTTGTTACTACTACTACTAGTACATATTCACAAAACATACGTAATACAAAATTTGACAGGAACTAAACAAGTAAATCTAATCACTGCTGCCCACAGGCAGTCAGCTTCTGTACTCATATATCAGTAAACTGCATGCAAACTATCAATTATTCAGATAATATATGAGTGAGTAACAAAATAGCATTGAGCAGTAGAGGGATAACTTTTTATATTTGAAAATTTAATGGAAGAAAAGTATTTTAATATTTCATGTAGTATTCAACAAGCTCTCCTATTGTCACAAGTTATTTTGTGGGTAATATAATTCTTATAAACATTTTCCTGTTTGTACTGTAATATTTTCAACTTCAAATCTTATCAATATATACACTGTACTGTACAAATTATTAGGTAGAGTAATGCTGTTGTATATACATGTAAGCCCTTTAACCATGGTATTTAAACTGTGTACACTTGGGAAGTGTCTTCAAAGTAATTGAACAGAAGTATTATTATTTCATCTCAGTTGAAGTAATGCATTTTTTCCCCTCTCTTTTTCTCAAAACTTAGCGCTGGACTTTTCCAAACTTCCCATCCAACTGAAATCTACCTCCAAATTTAGCGTTGGTCCTGCCTGCAACCACAAACATGGAAGAGCGAAGAGTGCAGCAGTAGAAGGAGAAGAAGACAAATTGGCCAAGGAGAGGCAAAAGGAAATCAATGTGTTGGAATTGCTCATCTTAGCAAGAAGAAAAGCTCTAGACAGTTACAAACTTAGAGAAGAAACACTGTATCCTTTATTTGTGCCACACAAATACACCCTCAAGTGGAAAATGTATGGTTTTATATATGCAGAGTGCAGTTTGTTTGTAAATATTTATACTATTGTGGAACAATTTGTGCAGAAACATCATTAAAGCACAAGTTTAGTTTTGGCGTTTTTTTTTTATTTGAAAGCTTTATGCCCAAAGGTCTTATCCCACCAATAACAGATACTGAATGTCTTTAGTTTTTTTTTAAATCAAGGAAAAATCTCGGGGGACCCCCGAGATTTTCGACTATATTTTACATTATAGCATCCAGAGAGTTAATAAGGTGTTAAAGTTATCTGAATTATACCTCATCAGTAAGATCAGACTCTGATCTTTCCAATGAGGTATAGTTCAGATAACCTGAACCACCTTATGAACCCTTTGGATGCTATAATGTAAAATATAGGCAAAAAGGTCGGGGGGGGGGGGGGGGTCCCCGAGATTTTCATTAATTAATTTAAAAAAATAAAGACATTCGGAATCTGTTATATATGACCTTTGGGCGTAAAGCTTTCAAATGAACAAAAAAATTGCCAAAACCAAACTTGTGCTTTAATATACACCATAAAATACTCATGTAAATTTCTGACTACATGTGCTATTTATGTAATTTTATGTAATGCATAGCAGATTGTGTTCAGCTGTTTATCATCAACAGCAAATACTTTTAATCTAGTGTTTCACCCTTTCAATTGATGGAAACCTTAATGTCTCGCAACCTTTTCTCTATTTTCAAATGTTTTACCCATTCTGCTAATATTTGTCAGCATGAGCACATAATGATTTTATTCACTAGGTAAATCTGTATTACAGGCACATTCTTTGAAAATGAAAATCCTTGACTAGCTGAACATCAGACTAAATGAAAATTCAAAATTAAGATTGGAAATAGAAGGCAGTGAGAAAGATGTGGTAAGTGATCTTGAAAGTAATAGTGTAGCAGTTGGTCATGCAACAGTTTTCTACTGTTAGCACTTTTCTCAACCTATTAATTATTTATTTGTCTATTAGTATGTTTTTTCAAAGGGGAAGGGGGGGGGGAGGGGGTATTCAATCCCAGTCAGTTGTATGTTGTACGGTGCAGCCTAGAATTCTTTTCAACACCATTACACCATTCACTTATAGACAGACAGAGATAACTGTCTGTTCTGGGAAATTATTTTTTATTAAAAATTAATT
The DNA here is from genome assembly GCA_001188425.1 of Eucidaris tribuloides. NCBI lineage: Eukaryota > Metazoa > Echinodermata > Echinoidea > Cidaroida > Cidaridae > Eucidaris > Eucidaris tribuloides. The sequence goes on from JZLH01S0344789.1 coordinate 17,120, forward strand.
TTTCTACATGTATGGAGGAGCCAGAGGTAGTCTCAGTGGAACCACTGGAGTACAGAGGGACTGAAGCTTTTGGTCTAGCTTATAGACGCTTTGGCAAATGGCGAAAGAATTCTAGGCTGGTCTGTATCTCCTATACATAAATAATTACATTGATTTCTTTGTTTCAGTCATAGAGTCATAGAAAATCATATCAAGTCATATGAATTCTGCATTTTATCATTAATTACACCTGAATCATTTTGTGCAATTGTATCGACCAAATTTGTTCTAATTTTAACTTTTGAAAAATTATATATTGAATACTTAAGTATAAGTATAGGATTGGAAACAACTGAGAAGGGATCGTAAAGATCCCAGAACTTTTGAATTTTTAGCCTTCAGCTAGTTGTTTATTGTAGTTTTGCTGCAGAAACATAATCACCATATATTCTACATATTTGCAAAGACATATTACATACTTGGTGAAATGAGACTTCAAGCAATTCCATTGTAGTCTGTAAGTTTGAGCAATAGTTATGAAACAAATATAATTTGCCACTAACATTATAACCTTCCTACTGTTATTTCAGGGAAATGCAATATTTCTTTCGTGAAAATAGCTTTAAAATATTGTTTGAAGTTGTTAACCAAAAACTGCATGGTTTTTATGGTAGGTTAACCAGTTTTGGAAATAATTGAAATGATGCAACACTATGTAATACTTAAAGGTTTAGTGACATGATTGGTAACACTTGAAAATGCCTCAAGAACCAAATGACTTGAATATTACAACTATACACTAGCAGGAGTGGATCATCCACTGGGAGGATTTGTCTGTAATTTGTTTACTTAAGGAGAATCGAGCATAAAACATAGGAGTATCTTAATTTTTACCGGGGGACGATAAAAATAAGCTCCATAGAGAGACAGCAGGTTTCCGTGGTACGAGTGATATTGACATTGTTTATTTAGAATGAGTCAACGTTTGACTACAAGATTTTCACAGCAGAATCCTTGCATAGTTCACTTGATTCTAGAGCAGTTTCAGCCCAAGTTGAGGACTACTACCAATCATGTCATTTACCTTTAACCAGTTACTGTAAATGCAGCCATAGGATTAACATTAGGGATGCATTGCATTAATGAGACCAGAAATGGATTTTTTTCACAATTTCTTTATTTCATTTCCAGCATAAAGAAGTCAAGACCCTACTGCAAAAATATGAACGATATAGGGTAAGTAATTATTGTTTGTATGATTACATGTGTACTTCAATAGTTTTGCAATTTTGCTTTGACAGTGCTTCATTGGTGTTACTGTTTTGATTAAACTTGTTCTGATGGCTGTTGGAGTTTTTAGCACTAGCGAAAATCTGATTCATCTAGGGGGATGAATGAATAGACCATCCCCTCGTTGATGAATATAATGACATCACAGATATACACCAGTGGTTGTTAGCATGTAGTGTATGGTTTGGTCATACAAGTAGTTGTCATATTAAAAAGTGTTTTTGAAATTTGCATGCTATCAAAACATACTTTTCAAAGGGCTGAACTTAAACCAGAAGTGACATTTACATGATTCATTGTCTGATTCCAAAACACCATGTACATAACACACCATCATCAGCTAATTGGAAAAAGAGGGTTAATGAAAAGGTGTTATCTGTAAATCTTTAGTTGCTATGGGAACTCAATCACGTACATGCATACATACATACCCTCAGGAAATAAAGTTTACTTGATAAATAATATATTTCTCAATCTTCTCGGCAATGATAAGTTGAATGGGCATGAAATCACTTGTGGTTCGTCTGTATCTACCATTTTTAATACCATATACAAAATAAACATTTTTTTTTACTAATTAATTCAAGCAAAATAATGATGTGTAGCACATGATCGTCACATTAGCATTGACCCTGCAATGAAATGGCGGTTGAATCCAATCCCATTGTGACATCCTGTAAGCATTCTAAACGTTCCATTATCATTCTTTTCATTTTCCAGGGTGCTGTATCAACTCTTACAACCAAATTTGAGAAACAGAAGGAAACGGCCAAAAATGAACTGAAACAGGTTCAAGATAAAATTCAAGTAGATCTTCAAGGTAAGTCTGTTGCTATACATGTAGTGGTGTAGGTTCTGGTGCCAGCAATTCAGTTACATTACATGTATATCTAACTTTGTGGAGGTTAGCGATATCTTGGTCAAGAAGAGAAGATACATTTGTGTATCAGCAAGTTTAGCAAAACAATGATCTCATGTATATATGTATTGAGAAGTGTATTGCCTACCAATTATTCTTCATCAGGGGCAATTAAAATGATGTTTTGGTTTTGTATTGTTTTGTTTCACTGTAGTATATATATAGTTTGTATCATTGGTATTGGTTTTACTGCAGTATATGTATCATTGGTATTTTGGGGGGAAAAAAATAATAAAAAGAGAGAGAAAAGAAGTATAGTAATTGGATCAAACGGGAAAAGGAAAAAAAAAATGAGTATGAATAATGTCACGACCTGGCAACAATAGTCAAGTCTGACTGATTGCCATTCAACAACAACAATAACAACAACAAGGTATGACCCTAATTTTTTGCATGTGCCTCAATCTACACCAAAATGTTGAGTCAATATAGTTTGAGATTACTCGTCCTGCAGTCGACCCATCTGGCAAGTATTCTTTTGTAAAAAGCTATCTTGTGAACTTGCTGATGAGATTCATGTCAAACTTGGGTCAAGTTTAGTTAAACAGTAACTGATAAGAGGTGAACTGTGAGGTATCTTGATAAAAGTCATAAGACATTATGATTATGAACATGTGATCGGTCTGATTTTGCATTACTTGGTGAACTGTTTTTGAGGACTTGTGTGCTGTCCAAGCTCTGTAACTTTGTGTGGGTTTATGTGTGTTTGTGTATGTTTGTGTGTTTTCTTGGTTCTGTAAATAACTGAAAATATATTTCTTTAATGTGTTACACTGAACTAAGTGGTATGGGCTAAACTGTATGACACATTAGAGATAAATGCCAGTGACAAGATTGGGAAAGTGAAAAAAAACCTCAAATACCAAATAAGTTGAAACATACCAATATATACACTGGCTAGAGTGTATATTCAGGCTGGAAGGATTTGTCTTGAATGTATTTACTTCAGGAGAAATAAGCATTCGTTTTTACAAGTATTGAATCAGCAAGTTGTTATAGACAACTCCCTGATTGAATTAATCTCAGGCCCTGATAGAAATTGATCTTAATAAAAGCTACACAGCAATTTTACTGTCCCAGCATTTTCTGATAATATGGTCATTGTACAACAAACAGGAAATGTATGACTATGATATGAAATTTTCACAGCAGAAACCTTAAACACTATACCTAATTTTTGGAGTTTGTCTTAACTTTAGGACTACTTCCAATCTTGCAATTTCCTTTTAAAGGCAGTGGATCTCATTTGCAAACATCCCCGCAGACCAGGAAAAGATAACCCATGCCCTTAGGCTATTGATGAAGGGCATGACTGTGAAATCTGGGGGTCAGTGGTTGCCTAGAATTTGAAAAATGCAAAAGAAAAACAATAGCCTTTTAGTGTACGTTCTATGGCAGGAATTTTTTTCTCGTGAGAAAAAAATCAAATCTGAAAACGGTCACTATAATTCCACTAAAACTGAGTTTCTAGCTCCTATATTTTGTTCAAGGTTCTCAGATGGCATTTTCTTCTAAATGTCATTGTATTTACACAATGTTAATATTTAGGCATGCAAAAGAGATCCCCTCCTTTAATTTGGTGTAAGATAAATTTGAAATGATCAACTTGGTGTTGAGCTGCCTTTAGATCTTGGAAAATTCGGTTTAAGGTATTAAAGAGATCATATGTTATTCCTTTTAATCTAAGGTTCAAGGAATATGTTACCAAAAACTTGAAGTCTTAAATAACAGTGGGCGTAAACATAGAATTAGAGAGGAAAGATGGGGTCCTTTGCTGACCTGATAATCAAGTCTTTCTGTTTGATCATAAGGCCTAAAGAAAAAAATTTGTTGTATTGGAGTAACGGCTCACTGAAAAATAGGGTCGGTAGGGCGGTGGTTTTTTTTTTTTTATGGGCCACCATCAGCGCCCAATGCTGTCACTTTATGAAATAAGCCTACAATCGGCCAATTCGGAAGCTGCTATTTCTTGCATTAGTTCATCAATGATATCATTCAAGCCAAAGTTGAGAAGGACACTGAAAATAATTTTTGGCCCAATTGTGCCCATTACCTGTACTGCGTATGACGCCATGTTGAGGTAAACAGCTTGATCATCGCTAGCTACATGTAGTTAGCGTGGCTAGAAGCGCACAAAGTGCATTGTACGCGCGCATACGGCGGGAAAATCACTGTTCCGTCCGCAACACTTTCGGGTTTTCAATTCGATCAAAGTCAGCACAATATGCGATATCGATACTATCGATAGCAATACAAAGAAAGAAAAAACAAAAAACGTAGGGTCGGGGATATTTTTAGGGTCGGGCGGGTTACGCCAATACAACAATTTTTTTTTAGGCCTAAGGCTATTTGTTGCAAGGTTTTCTTTTTTCAGTTGTTATCATTCAAACATTATCTCTTCTATACAGGTCTGCAGAAACAGGTGGATGAAGCGGATGAGCTATTGAAGGAGAAGAAGAAGGAATTAGCGACTTTGACCAGTTACAAGGACAAGGAGTACCCAGTGAGAGCAATGCGCATCAGAGAACTACAGAAACAAATCAAGTACTTGGTCAAGGAATTTAAGGTATGTGAACTGACTCGAAAGATGAGGCATTTTGTATCATAATGCAGGACTTTGAAGAATTAAAGAATAACAGAGCAAGGCAAAGGCATCAGTATTTCCAGTAATGGCTTTGTAGGTGTCATCAACTCTTAACCCGTTGCCTACAAGATTCCGAAAATCCCATAGAGTTAACACAGAATACATCCGGTTCCCGTAGCCAACGGGTTAACGTGCCGAAGTCACAGATCTGCACTAAATAATACACATATAATGTCCATAGAGGGTTAATTCCTCTGGTATGTTAAGAGTTGATAATCATGTTATACACACAATAACTATAATAGCTTAAAGGTAGGATCACCGAAGTCATACTGGAGGTTCATCTCTTAAAAGCTCGGATCTAGTTAAACTATGGCTCAAATTTTGCCAGGGTTGGAGATCAAAAAGTCAATATACTTACCACTAAAAGTACTGTTCTGACCATAACTTGCACAACTGAAATGGCATTATTTTGATTGGCATTCTCACTAAGATCGCAAGATTGATGATGTAGGTGAGACAATGCTTGTTCTTCGCCCTGATTTGGGTATCAAAACCTGTTTTCCAAGAAATGCCATGTGGTCCATTTGTGACCTGTCACTGTGATACCCTGATGTAGTCACACATCTTTTCGAACATAAACATGGAAAGAAAAATGATTTGGATAAAAACATATGAATATTCAAACTTTCGCAACATGTGAAGGTCATAAGACTTTTGATTTTCAAAGACATTTCACTTTCATACTTTGTATTATAACAACAATATTGGGCACTTTCCTTACCTTTTGGGTTGTGCGACTTTATCAGGGTATCGTGGTGACGGGTCACATTTGATTTAGATTTGACTTGATTTATATAACATTTCTACTTCATTTCCTTGATTTTTTTTTTGTGTGTGTGTTTTCTAGTGTTGCACGACTAAGTCGCGAAAAGTCGTAGTCGTGACTGCCTACACGGAGTCGCGACTCCGACTATCGGAGCGCAATAGTCAACTTTTTATCTCATGTTAATTTGTATTAAAAACTTAGTAAAAAGACGTAAAATTAAACAGAACACCAATCATTTATCTACCATTTTGTGGCAGAAATGAATCCCCTATCTCTCTTCGATCGCAAATCAAACAGAACTGCAAAAATGTACTTGGATCAGCTCATAATCGTGCAATGCTATCATACATTTGTTGCCGTATACGTGCGACTCCGACTGCGACACCCATGCACCCCACACCACCAATCTTGAACACACTAAGACGTTGAACACCGATAGTCGACTAATAGTCGGAGTCGCGACTATTGGTGGGCGACTAGTCGACTCTCTAAAATGCTGTAGTCGTGCAACATTAGTGTTTTCCCAAACTCACATTATCCCTTTCAGGTGGAGCAAGAGGAGCTGGAGAAGATCATCGCTGTAGAGACGGAGAAATACTCCAAGCATAGGGAAGACCGGCTCCAGGAAATCCGAGCAGACGCCACAGACAGGGCCCAGGACCTGATGCAGGATGGTGTCAAGGATATGGCCTTACAGAATATCATCATGAAGAGGGTAGGTGGAAAAATTACAGTCTGATGGACTGAAAGCCTGATAGACTAAAGGCTCAATTATAGATCATAGGCCTGAAAGACCAAAGGCCCGACAGACCGAAGGACCGATAGACCAAAGCCCTGGACAGGGCTCTCTTGATTTTAGATTTAAAAACATCATGAAGGGACAATTTTGTTTTGTTTTAGAAAAGGAACAATTTTGTTTTGTTTTAGAAACTGCTGTGAACAAAATATGTATACCTAAAGCTGCATTTCTTTCCTATTAACTCTTTGAGAATCAAACTATTTTAATTCAATGGTTTGTTTTTATTTCTACATTTGTTCAGAATGATCCCATTGCTTTCCAACGTCCTTACAGTATTTTTTTCTTCTGTGGTATAGTATTTAACCCATTGTCTCTAAGACATTGTAGTTCCAACAATGAGAACACATAACTTCATCTGGTTCCCGGCCATATTCAGTAGGTTAAAAATTCTACACTTTTCGTACACTTTCTCATCAGGAAATTGAAGAGCATGTAGAGGAAAATGGTGCACTGGATGTACTCATCGAAGAGCTCGTACAAGAAGTCCAAACTTTACAAGTGGATCCTAAATCCAACGTCAGACAACAGATGTTTCCTCACCTGTACAGAGAAATACCCAAGTAAGTTATTTTGACGAATGTGACATGTTTCCCAGAGTAATTCCTGGGTGTTTGGTGTTGTATGTTAGCATTGTTCAAGAAGAGATGACACAATTTTCCTTTGGTTGACTATGGAGTGTCTTGTGAGTTTAACCCATACCTGCTGAACTAGGGAAAAATCTGTAATACTGTAAAATGCTACAATTTGCTGAACTACGGGAAATCCCATAGAATTTGTTATATATATTCATTTCATTTGAATAAATCTTTTGACAAATTGTGTTGACAGAATAGATGAATTGTGTATTAGAAATAACAAATTTTTTGCACTTGGCAGTGATATGAAAAAAAAAACATGTTTGCTTATCTGAAAGGTTGCTGTAATAACTGTTATATGGATTTGTTTGTAGAGAGTTTACACAGTAAAATGTTATAGACAGATAAGGGTTAGGGTTTTCTTGAAAAAGACCACACATTATATTAAATGTTTGAGTCATTTAAACAGGTTAAAAATGTGCACTGTATGGTACAGAGCTATGTGTAGGCATTATATATATTGTTAACGTTCATCGTAAGATTGACTGAACAGATTATCATTCTTGGGCGGGCTTCTGTACAGCTTGTCTTCTCTGAATGTACAATGTACTGGGCTTCTATACAAGCCTGTCGTCCCCATGGGGTCAAAATTTCCGGGTTGGTGTCCAGTTATGTGGAATATCTATAGACATGGTCCCATTCCCAGAAGATACATTTAAATTACCACTCTCTTTCTTGCCCTTTCCCCTTTCCTCCCATTCTTTTTCTCACTCCTGACCCCCACTTCACTTGCCCTCTCCCTCCCCTCTCCTCCCCCTTTAGTGTCTTTCCACCCCTCCTCCTCCACCCTGCCTATTTTCCATCCCACTCTTCACCTTACCCACCCCCTCAAAAAATTAGATTAATAAAACTCACAAGATATACTTGTATTTGCCACAGAAGAGCTCAAAGATGCAACTTTTTTTCTGAATTTTCTATGCCATCAAATTACATACAACAGCTTTTAAAATTAAAACCATCTACTCAAATGCGCTTCCACCTCTGAAGTTCTCAAGACAACACTACTGAAACATCCATCAGGAAAGTCAAAAGTTACCCTTGGTGATAGAGCATTTTTGTATGCTGCCCTCAAACTGTGGAATAATCTATTGTTTGTAAGACAGCTATTTTCAGTAAAAGAGTTTAAGAGTAAGTTTGTCGCGTCAGCACAAGAACGCCCTTAGACGCGCTTGATTGAAAAACCCGTCAGTGCAGAAAGGCCCGTACCGTGCCCTTATGGTACGTGCGCGCCATTGCGCAAAGGCCGTAACGGAACACGCGCATGACCGCAGTATAATGCCGTTAGTATACACGCACACATGTTAAAGTAAGGGCCTATCTGCACTGACGCGCGTGTTCCATAAGGGCCTTTCTGCACTGACGCGCGTGTTCTATAAGGGCCTTTCTGCACTGACGGGTTTTTCAATCAAGCGCGTCTAAGGGCGTTCTTGCGCTGACGCGACGAGTTTAAAACTCATTTGTAAATTGGAATTTAACCAGAATTGTGTTTGTTACTTGATTATATAGAAAGATAATTATATTGTAATGTGCAGTAGAGTATATTATTATATTATCTGCACAATATAAATGTCCTTTATTATTATTATTATTATTATTATTATTAATGTTAATGTTATTATTATAACATCTAAATTGATATAATTTTGAATTTCCCATCGTATGCTTCAGTGAAATAATCAAAGATTTATTCACGGTCAATAGTACCAACACTAATGTCGCAATTAGTACAGTACATGTATTTCAGGACTGTGTACATTTTGTGCAGTCAAATCATACATTGACATTTGAAATTCAGGCCCCTCATTCTCATTTTTATTGAATTTCTGGTATTAAATAGAGCTTTATGTATAATAAATAATTATGTTAAATAAAGCTTTATGTATATAGGAAACAAATATTGACCAGAATGTGCTGCTTAGTACAAAATAAAATGAACAAAAGTTGTCCTTGAATGTTGTTTAAAGCTACCCGTATATCGGACACCCAAGCATGTAAAGGTTTCTGCCTAATTTGTCATAAAAAAGTAAACTACACTTAAGAATTTCATGATAGATTTATTTGATAGAATTATCTCAAATGGTGTGGCTGTAAACTGAAACTTTCATGTGAACTACCAATTAAAGTTATCTATATTTTTTTAATTTTGAAGGTGCACGCCTGACATGGACGTGGTGCTGGACATTCCAAGACATGACTGGCTCCCGATATGATACACGTCTTTCATCTTCTCTCATTCCGTCCGAGTTTGTCAGCCAGTCTCCATTTTCTACTGTCTTCACACCAACCAATACCACCTCGATGGAGAAGTACTGTGTATACACATTGTTAATAAACCGATGATAAAAGACATTCATTTTGTATGTAATTCTGTTTCACTTTCATCATGTCACATTCCGTCCGACTCTGAGCTAATCATCACTTTCTGGCATCTTGATAACAACATACACCATCTTGATTGGGAAGTATTTCGTGTCCACATTTTTGATAAATTGACAATACAAAATGATTTTAGGCATTGCATTTGTTTGTAATTCTGTTATGATTCTATATCAAATTCCGTCCGACTCTCAGGGAATCGCTGGTGGAAAATGCTCTTTATACACAGTTTTGAATAAATTAATGATATAAAGGCATTTGAAAAATTATTTTTCTATTGATTCTAGCACTGTGACTATGAATATTTTATCATCCGTCCAATTAGACAGCATTTCTGTGTATACTTTCTCAGTGTGATTTACACAGATGCTGCTGTTATGTGTAAAGGTACTTGTAATTCTCTGATATTATGTCGAATATTTGTATGCTTAAGATGTATTAATCTGTTGCTTCTTCAAAATGGAATACGTGTGTGTTAACCCTGCACACATCTTGAAATCCAGAAGACAAAAAGGCCGTATCTCACCGGCCTGGAGACTAGTTGGCAACCAGTGAGCGACTCGACTGTCTGCAACATTTCTTTGATACTAGTTGGGTCTCCAGGAAGTTGCGGAAAAATCAATTGTGTTTGATTTTGTTTCTAGACTTTTCCAACTTCCGGTAGATCACCGAGACAACTTTGAATCATCTTTGTGAAGTCTCTGTGATCTCTCCATGTTGTCTGATTGAGACATCCGATCCAGTATTGAGCAAGTCTCGGAGACCTGGAGACAGAAAGAACTCTAACGAAAGTAGATCAGTAGAACATGTTTAATTTTCCTGCGACTCCCCTAGAACCCGGCTAGTGTCAAGGAGACTCTGAAAAATGTACCTGTAAGGATAATAATAATAGTAATAAATTGAATTTTTATAGCGCCGTTATCCATTTTGTTTAAATGCTCAAGGCGTTTTATACAAAATAACAGAAAGACAGAAGAAGCGACATAACAAAAATAATTAGATTGTACTCGACACTGTCTAGGCAAAAAAAGATTGTGTCATTGATGTTGCCAATTTGAAAGTTCTGTATTTAAATATCTTACCTGCACAAAAGAGTATCCAGGTAGTAGGGGCTGAGTCACACAATAGAGTTGATGTGTACTGTCAAATGTAATTAAATTATCATTAGTATTGTGTTTTTATTGTTGGGGGTGGGAGGGGGCACTGTAATTTTTCTTGTGGCCACAGCCCCATATCTACCGTTGAACTGCTTGTCAGTAGGGTTGAATATAGATGTAATATTTGTCTGTACAATGACTATTTATAAATATTATTGTCATTTGTAAAATTGTGAAATGGTATATGGTAGTCATTGATCTATATTTGAATAATGATATATGTAGAAAAAAGTTTTTATATTGGTTGCCAATATTTATGTCAAAATATTATGGCACTGGTTATTTAAAAAAATACTTCATGTAATATAATGCCCTTGTTTTAAGGAATAACTGCATAGAAATTTTATCCATTCAATATTTCTTGCAAAATATTGAGACACAAACATATCAATTATTTCATTTATCGTGAGAGGAGCTTATTGTTTTAATTTTGGTCATAGTTCCTGTCACATCTTTTACTAATAATGTCCTTCCAACAATATCACACTGTAGCTATACAGACAAATATAACCAGTTTTGGTTGAAAAAACTCTAATATTGTGAAAAGTATCCAACAAAAACACCAGAAACGTTCGCTCGATTCATTATTTCTTTTGATAAAAATAAAGTTATACCAAATCCAGTTCTTCAACTCTGTCACTTATTATTCTGGTTAAGCCAGAATTAGTCTGTAGGGCAAGGCATCATATTGTGACTGTCCGTAGTCCCATTATTGGTATTTTGCAAATTCCAAGTGATGATTATTGAAATACTAAAATCCTATTTCACGTTTATTCTCCAAAAATAATTTGCACATTTTCAAGAACTTAAAAACGTCTGACAGTTATTTGAATGTTGTGACCAAGTATATTTTATCAGTGTATAAACTACTAGAGACTTTCACCATGTGCAAAAATAAATTACGTGGCTGGAATGTCATCTGTCATATCCTCGGTCGCAAACTAGGGAGTGCTTGACAACCTATGTAGTCACAATGCTTCTGTGAATGTGTAGATGTTTGAAAACTGAATAGGTGCTTTGGTGAGGCACAACCATTCTATAAATAATGAAGGACTGTGTGAATGCCTTTTTCATTCAACAGAATACCTTTACCAGTACATTCTGATGCACATTAATGTAGAGCCACAGGCCTTCATAAATATTAATAACAAAGCTGTAAAGACTGATCTAGTGATTAATGTTCGTGTCTGTGAAATCGCTACATTGTGATATTGATGGTGATTCCTTCTTCTATGAAAGGGAGTGAGAACATGCATCACTAATTAGTTGATTTTCTCACCAATGCTTATATAAAACTTGGAGAACAAAATGTGTTTTCTCATCTTAATCAATTTGTAATGATATTTCTCAATACCAATCCGGAGGCTACGGAATTTTTTTGTAAAGCATTATTTGGTCAATGCCCCACAGTCTAAACCACAAATCTTTGGGTTGAAAAGGAAAATATTATGAATAAGAGGTATGTGTGTTGATAACTTTTCAAAATTCCATCCACACAGTTACTGCTTCGTGAATTGTACTTATGTAATTTGAAACTGAAAAATTTCTGCTGCTGTACAGTACATGTTAATTTTTTATTTTTAGCCAATATTTCATCTACCAAACTGTATGCATTGGGGTGTCTGTTTGATATATTTGCGTGTGTGCTAAAACACCTGAAATAATTGTGTAGTTTATGCAGAAAAATGTATAAATCTCACTTTGTGACTGGACATTATGTAACATATGACATTTTCACATATTTTGCCTAAAAATTCTTAAGTGCTGTTAAATAAGCAATAAAGCAAATTATGTCTTTCATTTAACGTTTTGGTATTGTAGCAAATCAGTAGTCTTAGAGGGGCATTCAATTTGTCTTTCCTGCAAATGAACTTTTAACCAATCCTATTAACCCACTACTTTCTAGAAACAGCAAATGCAGAAACCAGTGGCATATCTTTACAAGAAAACCATATGAAAAACCATGTGTCACATAAAATAAAACTGACCATTTTGTGTAGTCTGTAATAGATATAAATACCGAGATCTGAAAATTTTAGTCCAATTGTTTACATTGTATCTCCCAAAGTTACAATATTATATAGTAATAACACACTAAGTATGTGCTTTTTGTGGACAGTTGTTGTTGTGGGAGGGGGGGGGGATGGGTGTTGTGGGGTGTCTTAATGTGATGTTAATGAAATACAAGTATGTCTTTTCACTGATCTCTTTTTTTGGTGTGTGTGTATGGAGAGGATTTTAGAATACATTTCTTCCATTAGTGTGGCCTTGTCCATTCTGCAACCAGTACTTGGTCTTTCATAAAATCTGTATTTTATGAGAAAGTGTGACATATTAGCATTCATTAAGTCTCAAAAACAGTGAAGCACCCCACCCCCCCCCCACAATAACTACCACTTTCACTAAATTGAAAGACTGTTTCGATGTTATATTACATTATGTAATGTACAAGAAAGCTCTGTGTGGTAAGTTTTGCACATTTCAAAGATAGTCAAGCCATATTGTGGTTTTTGCAGATTGTTTCCAACTGTATTGCATATGTCAGAAGTCATAGGAATTCATATTTATGGTGATACATTTATTTTTCTTCTCCTTAACTATCACATGTGCCCTTTTCTGTATTTTAGGCAGTTATAACTATGAATGTAGCTCTCTTAAGAAGAACTGTGTAGTTATAAAGATTAGAGTGAGAGTTATATTTTGCGTAGGTAATCCGACATTTGGTCCAGTGACAGTTGCTCCAGCGACAATATCTCAGAAGGCAAAGAGTTAAGTTGGGATTGCTATCGGGTTTCCAGTTCAGAATAAGGTTAGGGTTAGTGTTTGGGTTAGGTTTAGGGTTTGGGGTTAGGGTTGAGGTCAGGGTTTGTGCATGAAATAATCGTCGGAGCACTTGTTGCCAAAGCAAATGTCGGACATTCTTTGCATAACATAACTTGGAAATTTGGAATGTTACCCACAATAAGATGGTTTAGCCTGACTTTGTGGTGTTAAAAAAGTTATACATATGCTGTACTTTCTTTTTACCATTTCTGCAATAACAACAATGGGGAAAAACAAACAAACAATATGCCTTCCTTGTAACCACTGTATACCATTTAACACTATAATTATTGATAAACATATCCCAAAATATAGAGAGGGGGATGTGATACATGAAGCAGGGGAGGGGAATTATTTGCATAAGAAAATTGATATTTGGGAAGTGTAATCATTCTTATTGGCAATTTGAAATCAAATGTATGATCAGCCTTGACAGCAAACAGACATCAAGTTGGTTTACATGGCTTGTGTTCATAATATGACGAAAACATTCTGTATAGAGTTTGATTTTGAAGAGTCTATTCACTTTGTTGTAAATAAGAAGTAACACTCTTGGTGGCCAAAGCCAGAATGGTGTACCATGTGTGGGTTTGTCTCAAGGAGCGAGACGTATTAAAAATGAATATGTATTTGTCCATCATTATATGACACCTTGCGTGGGTGCAGGTACACTTTATGTAAAGAAACAATTGTATATTTTCAAATTTAAATGTGCATCTCACAGCAAATATAAAGCTCCAAAGCCTTATGCATCCACATCAAAACCTTGTGAATTGGTGTAGTTATTATTTTTGCTCATTCTTACTTCACTCCAGTTATACTGCTAAAATCCTAAATGATTGTGTGTGTGTGTGTGTGTGTGTGTGTGTGTGTGTGTGTGTGTGTGTGTGTGTGTGTGTGTGTGTGTGTGTGTGTGTGTGTGCTATACATCTGTATGTGTATATGTGTGTGATTGCGTACATGTGTATGTGTGTGTGTGTCGGGGGGGGGGGGGTGCCTGTGTGATGGCTGTGCATGTGTCTAACTCTGTGTGTATGTGTGCATGCATTTGCCAGAGGTACATTGTTGGGTGATGTGTAGGTAGAACATGACATTGTGTGGTGAACTTACATTTTGGGGTTAACCCCACAACGTAATGTATACAAAGAACCCTTCGAACGATGCTGCCCATTTTACGTTTTCGAATCGAATTGGAAAGGGGCTACTTTCTGACAAATTCAAGTAAACATTTGCAGAGAGTCCAACAGAAACGCTAATATCTCAAAAATGTTAATTGCTCGGGAGAGCCAAAACATGGCTAATGGGACAAGCGTTGTTTTACCATTTGACAGTTGATCAATTTTACAAACTTTTGAAATTTCAGATCTAATAAAACAAAATGTGACGTGCTAAGCAACAAGATTACGAACAAAACCTAATTTTCAACAAAAATTGAGATACAAAGTTTTCCAGATAAGAGGTTTTATGTTGTTACCCAAGGAAAGATATGCCAAATCCCATTTACTGAACATTTGACGAGAATTCCAATCACTGTAAATGGCGTTCAATCACTTTTCCACAAATAGAAAAAGGTTATATCTTTGAATTGAACAACAATTTTAATAACTTGAACTTCAAGACAAATTGCACAAGCAGATTGATCATTTGTGCATTTCAAGTTTCCATTTTTCGTTCAAAACTCTATATTTGGGTGGGTCAGACAATGTTTTTTTCAATCTTTCACATAGTACTCTACTGTCACCCCAAACATCAGAAAACAACATCAAACCTACTGAAAATTGTTTATAATGACAAATGACGATGTTTAAATTAAAGGAGAGCATCTAGCGGTATGTACATTACCTATGTGAAATGTCAGGTTCCCTATACATTTTGAGTAATTTGTCAAAAATGGGAGAGAATTTAGAGCGACACAATTCAGATATGTTGAAAGTATTTCATAATGTATCTAAAAACAAATGCCAAAAAATATGTATGTTTATATTTTTTGGCTGTTCGATAATCTAAAGGCGATTTCTAACTCATTTTGACGTTCAGTAGTTACAGTTAAAACAATTTGTATGAACTCGATTTTACACATTATTTCACTTTTGAAATTACGCGTTGCAATTTAATCCATAACGAACTTGATTAAAAGAGATCTGCGCGAACATGCTCAGGTTCCCGCGCAAGCAGTGTCAAAGGCCATCATAAATTCTCTGTTCACGGCAAAACATGCCAAAACTTGGGGGGGGGGGGTGGGGATAAATAGAAAACAACAACAGACTCTGAATTATCATACTTTGAAAACAATATGTGCGCCCGCTCCCTTTCTCGCCTCCTTCCTGCGTTCCTCCCGGTGCGCCCGCCCTTGCACTCGCAATCAGAGATGGATTAATAGAAAAAAGCAGTGGTGCGCATGACAGCGCAAGGGATAAGCTACACAATGAGAGTTCATCAGATTTCATAAAAGCCAATGTCAACTGCAGGATTTCGCCATTGGAGGATGGCGATGCGCGGCGATGCTGGTCACCATTGAGGTGGAGATGTGAGCATAGTTGACTGTAAACACTGTGGCATCTCAAAGGGTCCTAGTTATTAATGACGATTAATAATTTAAATTGCGCGTTTCTACCAGGAATCATGGGAGTAAACAAGTCATGGATCACTTATTTGTAACTGTGAAGTTGTAGCACGGATGAATCTTTACATAAAATGATAAGAGATAAGCAAGATAGACCATAGGATTAGATAGATAAATAGGAAGAAAGATGATTAGTACAGGGAGATACATATAATAAGAGATATAAAATAGATTATAGAGTTAAGATATGAGACGAGTAGAGTAAGTAAACGTATAGATCTTAATACAGATTGGATTAAACTATGAATTACATAACTACAGACCGACATGGTAAATATCGATCCGACTCGATGCCATCTATTCGAAAAAATCGACCAATGGACTGAAACAAACAACAAGAAGTGCCTTTAAATGTAATAACTCTTTCTTAAAAATGATACGCAGTAAAAAGAGCACTTAGTAAGACACATGTACGTTTTCTTAGAAGTGTGAAGAGCAAAATGTTCGGTAGAAAACGTAATGTTAGATACGTATTAACAGCTTAGTGTTGAGAAACAGAATTATGAGAACATCGATTTTTTCTGATTAACACCGCATGTTTAGTCCTGCTGACGCATGTAGCACAAGTCAATAACAACGAATGTAGTTTAGAAAGCTTTACTCGGTAAAACATCAGCTCTACAGAAGACCTCTTGTTTGTCAGGGTTTCTCTGATCGCTTTGTCAATAAAGTTATGAAACTTCTTGCGTCATCGTCTATTATTATTATATAATATTATATATATATTATTATTATTAATATCTATATTATTACATTATTATATTATGATATATTTATTATTAGTATTATTATTATTATATTAGTTATATTAATGTGATACGGGATTGTATATTATATTTATGTATGTTTATTCATTATTATTATATTAGTTATTATAAATTAT
This sequence comes from Eucidaris tribuloides, assembly GCA_001188425.1. Lineage (NCBI taxonomy): Eukaryota > Metazoa > Echinodermata > Echinoidea > Cidaroida > Cidaridae > Eucidaris > Eucidaris tribuloides. Next base: position 34,017 of record JZLH01S0344789.1, read on the forward strand.
CATACATCATCGAATCATCATCTCATCAGCATTGTTATGTTAACATCTGACAAGTCAACAACCCACCATTAGGGGAATCAAACAATAGGTTTATTCCGTCACAATAGGGCAGAGAGTGTTAAGGCGAAAATTGGTGTCGTAAAGGGAACGAAGACAATAGACCGAGAACAAAAAGAATT
>JZLH01S0344811.1:651-22126 GCA_001188425.1 Eucidaris tribuloides
TGACAATATCTATGGTGATCCGTGTTTACACGGATCACCAAAAAGATTTTGACGAAATCTATGGTGATCCGCGTTTACGCGGATCACCAAAAAAGAAAATTCTGACAAACTCTATGGTGATCCGCGGTTACGCGGATCACCAATTATCTTTAATGCAAACCTATTGTGCAGAAGACGATTAATTTACTACACTGTACATACGCTGTTTAAGGTGTTTTGGGCAGCTGCTTGCCGTTGTTTGGGCCTGTCGCTCTGACAGCTGTTGTTTTGGAGTTTTGAACAGCCGTGGTTGCGGGGTCCGTCTTTTTGAACAGTGTTGATTGGAATTTGATCAGTGTTGTTGGGAGGACGGGTTCCGCAGTCGTGGTTGTTTGGAATATTGAACGGTGGTTGTTGGAGTGGCGGGCTTGGGCGGTGGTGGACGGTTGTTTGAGGTGTTTTGAGCAGCGTTTTTTGCAGTGTATCGCCTTAAAATATTTTTCTTGGCATTGATAATACATCTTCAAAATCTCTTTCAAAATAAAATCCACAGACACTCTTTATTGAATTCGAAACTAGGTAATCCTGCTGGTGTCGCACACCCTTCAGATGACTGGATGGGGGATGGGCTGGGTGCTTTTTGGTGATTTCGTCAGAATTTCCTTCTTCTTCTTCTTCTTTATTTGGTGATCCGCGTAAACGCAGATCACCATAGAGTTTGTACGAATTTTTTTTCTTTCTTCCTTTGTTTATTTGTGTTTCTGTCTGGTCACTTTTTCTTCAGACGATATCTCAAGAATGACAACAGCATTAGTCTTGTAAGTTGGCATAATTATGTCCCATGTCAATACCTCGGCATGGTGGTCTTATAAATGTCATAGACCATCTGTGACGTCATTTATGACGTCATTTGTTAAAAAGTTAGGGTTAAGCTATATTTGCGATATCTCAAGCTGGCAGTCGAATAAAACAACCAAATTTGGCAAAGGTCAAGTTAAGGTCAAGGATCATCTGTTGGACCTAACCACGTGCGCGCGCGTGTCTCCACGGGCGTGTACGGGCGCGTCAAAAATTTAAAATGCTCCAATTGACTTCTCATTAACAGTACTATATGCTTCAGCTCATTTAAAGCATTTTGGTGCGCGCGCGCGTTTTTTTTTTGCGCGCACACCTTTCCCGGACAAATAACGTGGTTTTCTCGAAGGATTCGGATGTCTGACCAATTTCTACGTCAATTAGAACCCTTTTCCGTCCACCGGAAGCCAAAATATCGCTTACAAGTCCGAAAAACGTAAATGCGCGAGCATGCGCGCGTAGTGAATGACGGGCATTTTTAAATCACTCATAACTCTTTAGAAATATCGATGAACCCTACTTTTCATCGCGTATTCTGATAGCATATGATGCGTAGATAAGATTTCATGCGTACATTTGCATGCCAAATTGTTTTGACGTCATCTATGATGTCACAAAGAAACATGGTATTTCGTGCATATCTCATTATTGGAGCCAAATAAGATGACCAAACTTCGTACACAGTAACTTCAGGTCAAAGGTCAATACTGGTGTCATATGCGTGCGTACGTCGCGACGAACGCGTTCGTGCACGTTTGAACAGGTTTGAACAGGCAATTATACGTCATGTGCATTATGACAATCTCTTTAGATTTATGATCGCAGCGAATACGCGGATTTAATTCGTCTTAGTGACGAATTAAAATCTAATTGGTGATCCGCATAACCGCGGATCACCATAGATGTTGTACGATTTTTTTTCTTTCTATGATGTTTGTGTGTTTCTTTATAGGTGATACGCGTAAACGCGGATCACCATAGAGTTTGTACGAAATTTTCTTCTTTGTTTCTATATTTTTGTTTCTTTCTGATCACTTTTTGTTCAGACGATATCTCAAGAACGGTATTGTCAATAATCTTGTAACTTAACATAGTAATGTCCCATATCAATACCTCGGCATGGCAATCCGATCAATATGATAAAGCATCTGTGACGTCATCTATGACGTCATTAGTAAAAAAAAAAAAGCTAGTGTTAACCTATATTTGCAATATCTCGAGCCGGCGGTCGAATAAAACAACCAAACTTGGCAAGGGTCAAGTTCAGGTCATGGGTCATCTTTTGGTCCAAACCACGTGCGCGCGCGCGTCTTCACATGCGTGTACGGGCTTGTCAAAAAATAAAAATGCTCCAAATGACTTCTTATTAACGGTACTATATGTTTCAGGTCATTTGGAGCATTTTAGTGCGCGCGCTATTTGTATTGCTCATTCTGATAGCCTATGATGCGTAGATAACATTTTAGGCATTGCTTTCTATGCCAAATTGTTGTGACGTAACCTATGACGTCACAAAGAAAAGTAAGATATTCAAACTTGGTACACAGTAACTTCAGGTCAAAGACTATCACTGGTGCTTATCATATCCGTGCGGGTGTTACGACGAACGCGCACGCACACGTCAAATTTTGAATTGATGTTTAATGGATAATGTACAGTAAGGTGGTGAGGAACATATTTCATCTTGAAATAATACTATAGATTGTTTGTCCCATTTTCTTCAGATTTAATGATCGCCAATTCGTCTCAGTGACGAATTAACATCTAGTTTCAAGATGAAATATGTCTAGTTGGTGATCTGCGTAATCGCAGATCACCATAGATTTCGTCAGAATTCTTTTTCTTCTTTATTGGTGATCCGCGTAACCGCGGATCACCATAGATGATGTACGATTTTTTTTCTATGTTTGTTTCTTTATTGGTGATCCGTGTAAACGCGGATCACCTTAGAGTTTGTACGATTTTTTTTTCTTACTTTCTTTGTTTATTGGTGATCCGCGTAAACGCGGATCACCATAGAGTTTGTACGAATTTTTTTTCTTACTTTCTTTGTTGATTTGTGTTTCTTTCTGGTCACTTTTTGTTCAGACGATATCTCAAAAATGACAACAGCATTAGTCTTGTAACTTGGCATAGTTATGTCCCATGTCAATACCTCGGCATGGTAGTCTTGTCAATGTCATAGACTATCTGTGACGTCATCTATGACGTCATTTGTAAAAAAGCTAGAGTTAACCTATATTTGCAATATCTCGAGCCTTCCGTCGAATAAGATAACCAAACTTGACAAAGGTCAACTTAAGGACATGGGTCTACTTTTGCTCTAAACCAGGTGCGCGCGCGCGTCTCCACTGACGTGTACGGGCGGGTCAAAAAATGAAAATGCTGCAAATGACTTCTTGTTAACAGTACTATATGTTTCCAGATAAAGAACATAATGACCTACGTAGAATAACTGCTCACAATAGAATGCCTGAAAGCAAATTCAAATGTATTCAGCGTTCATGTATGATCAAGGAGGTATAAGAAATGGAGTTACAAGTCATGTTCCTTTGGAGGACGTTCGAAGCCACCACTCGAAAATATGTTGCGTATGCGCTTAGCTAGAGCAGGCTTGCAAGTGGCAAGACACTAGCATTCCGCTTGACTGTATAATCGTCACTTACTTTCAGAGCAAAATTTTTATATGATAATTGATTTTTACAGTAAATAGTAAAAGGATGAGTAAGCGCACAAATTTCAGTCTCGGGGGATATGTGGAAAGGAAAAAACAAAAATCAATGAAATACAGATGAAAAATTACTAAAATGGGCACGTTCGGGCACTCTTTTGGCATAATTTGTCAAAAAACACTATAATTGACGATCATCTCAAATTTATTTGCCGGAATTGATCGGAAAAAGTGTCAAAATTGGCATAAAAGAAGGGTATGGTTTCCAACATTGTTGACAAAATATGACTTTGATTCAAGCTTGCCAAAAAGTTTCTTACATCATTTGTTTTCACTTGTCAAGCTTTATTATAGGAAAAAATCACATTGGTTCACCAACGAGCAAGTGATTTTTTTCGCAATACATGTACGTTATCACATATCGCAACTTGTAATCCGTTGAAACATCGATCATCAAAGATACCAAAGCACCTGAAGAAATCTTTTGTACGTCCTTAAAAACGTAACAGCTGCTTGAATAAATTATTGCTTGTTCTAACTCCAACTCTCATACCTCCTTAGAATAACATATGGGGGAATGGAATCCGAGTTGTCTAGACCGGCATGTCTTGTTGACCAGTGAGTTAAAGCGGTTGAATTTTGCGTAGGGTATTTATGAATGACATAATTCAATTGGAATATACGATCAAACCTTACAGGAACCCGTACATAAACAATGCGAAATGGAATATTATCACAAATCTATATACTTCATATAGGATCGTTTGTCACATTAGCTTTCGTTGTAATAATCGTAGCGGTTACGCGGATCACCAATTCGTCTTAGTGACGAATTAAAGTCTAGTTCCGGTTTCTTTCTGGTCATTTTTTGTTCAGACAATATCTTAAGAACGACAGCGTTAATAATCTTGTAACTTTGCATAGTTATGTCTCATGTTAATACCTCGGCATAGTTGTTCTGTCAGATTGATAGAGCGTTTGTGACGTCATTTATGACGTCAAAAGCCAAAAGTTAGACTTAACCTACATTTGCGATATCTCAAGCCGCCGGAGGACTAACAAAACCAAATTTGGCAAAGGTCAAGCTGAGGTCACGACGCAACTTTTGGACCATACCTCGCGCGCGTGCGCGTCACCACGGGCGCGTAAAATGCAAAAATGCTCCAAATCACTCCTTATTGACAGATCTATACATTTCAGGTAATTTGGAGCATTTGGAGCATCTATGACGTCACAAAGAAATATCGTATTTTGGGTATATCTCATGACTGGAGTCGATTTACATAACCAAACCTGGTACACAGTAACTTCAGGTCAAGTGTCATCCTTCATGCTTATCATATGCGTGTGGGCATCACAACGAACGCGTACGCGTACGTTTAAAATTTGGTCTTATATCAGTCATTTTTCTCTAGAATAAACGATGACCCCTACCTTGTATTGCTCATTCTGATAGCCTATGATGCGTAGATAACATTTCAGGCATTGCTTTCTATGACAAATTGTTATGACGTGACATATGACGTCACAAATAACCATATTTAGCGCAGATCTCTTGACAGAAGTCGAGTAAGATACCCAAACTTGGTACACATTAACTTCAGGTCAAAGGTTATCACCGGTGCTTATCATGTCCGTGCGGGCGTCACGACGAACGCGCGCGCGCACGTCGAATTTTAAATCAATTTTTAATGTTGAATGTACAGTAAGGTGATGAGGGAATTATTTCTCCAATCTTTGATATTTGGCATAGATTGTTTTCTCACATGTTCTGTAGATGATCGGAGCGTTTACGCGGATCACCAATTCGTCTCAGTGACGAATTAAAGTCTACTTTAATGATTGCAGCGGTTACGCGGATCACCAATTCGTCTTAGTGACGAATTAAAATCTAGTTTATGTTTCTTTCTGGTCACTTTTGTTCAGACGATATCTCGAGAACGATGACGGCGATAGTCTTGTAACTTGACATAGTTATGTCACAAGTAAAGACCTCGGCATGGTAATCATGTCAATGTAATGGACCATCTGTGACGTCATTTATGACGTAATTTGTAAAAAGGCTAGAGTTAACCTAGATTTGCAATATCTCGAGCCGGCCGTCGAATAAAACACCCAAACTTGGCAAAGGTCAAGCTAAGGTCAAGGGTCAACTTTTGGTCCATACCACATGCGCGCGCGCGTCTCCATGGGTGTGTACGGGCGCGTCAAAATTTCAAAATGCTCCAAATGACTTTTTGTAAACAGTACTTTATGTTTCAGGTCATTTGGAGCATTTTAGTGCGCGCGCGTACGCGCGCGTTTTTTTCGCGTGCACCCCTTTCCCGACCGAAAAACGTATTTTTTCGATGGATTTAGATGTCTGACTGAATTCTACATCGTTTAGAACCCTTTCCCGACCATCATACCCAAAATATTGCTTATATGCCAAAAAAAATATAAATGCGCGCCCATTGCGCGCGTAGTGAAAGCCGGGCATTTTTAAATCGCTGATAACTCTCTAGAATTAACGGTGACCCCTACTTTTTATTGTTTATTCTGATAGCCTATGATGCGTAGATAAGGTTTCAGATATCACTTTCTATGACAAATTCTTCTGACGTCATCTATGACGTCACAAAGGAAAATCGTGTTTTGCGCATATCTCATGACTGAAGTAGAGTGTGATAACTAAACTTGGTACACAGTAACTTCAGGTCAAAGGTCATCACTGGTGCTCATCATATGCATGCGGGAGTCACGACGAACGCGTACGCGCACGCCAAAATATTAAGTAATTTTTGACAGAGAAGTTAAGGTGAAAAGGGACAGCTTCGAACAAGTTATGATACGCCATATAGACTGTCACAATCTCTTAAGGTCTACTGATCGGAGCGAATACGCGGATCACCAATTCGTCTCAGTGACGAATTAAAATCTCGTTTATGTTTCTTTCTGGTCACTTTTTGTTCCGACAACAACTCCAGAACGATATTGTTAATAATCTTGTAACTTAACATAGTTATGTCTGATGTTAATACCTCGGCGTGGTAACCCGGTCAATGTGATGGAGCATCTATGACGTCATTTATGACGTCATTTGTAAAAAAGCTAGACTTAACCTACATTTGCGATATCTCGAGCCGGCAGTCGAATAAAACAACCAAATTTGGCAAAGGTCAAGGTAAGGTCATGGGTCAACTTTTGGTCCAAACCACGTGCGCGCGCGCGTTTCCACTGGCGTGTACGGGCGCGTCAAAAACTAAAAATGCTTCAAATGACTTCTTATTAACAGTACTATATGTTTCAGTTTATTTGGAGCATTTTAGTGCGCGCACGTACGCGCGCGTTTTTTCGTGCGCACCCTTTTTCCGGCCGAATATCGTCGTTTTTTCGATAGATTTAGATGTCTGACTGAATTCTACATCATTTAGAAACCTTTTCCGATCACCAGGACCCAAAATAGTGCTTATATGCCCGAAAAATATAAATGCGCGCGCATTGCGCACGAAGTGAAAGGCGGCATTATTAATTAACTCATAACTCTCTAGAATTAACGGTGACCCCTACTTTTTATTGCTCATTCTGATAGAGTATAATACGTAGATAACATTTCAGGCATCGCTTTCTATGCCAAAGTGTTTTGACGTCATCTATGACGTCACAAAGAACAATCGTATTTCAGGCATATCTCATGACTAGAGACGAGTAACATAACCAATCTTGGTACACAGTAACTTTAGGTCAAAGGTCATCATTGAAGCTAATCATAACATTCCGTGCGTCGCGACGAGCGCGTACGCGCACGTCGTATTTTGAATTAATACTTCATAGAGAATTTAAGGTGATGAGGGACATATTTTCTGATGCAATAATACTTGATTTAGATCGCTCGTCACATTTCGTTTAGATTTAATGATCGGAGAGGTTACGCGGATCACCAATTCGTCTCAGTGACGAATTAAAATCTAGTTTGTGTTTCTTTCTGGTCACTTTTTGTTCAGACGATATCTCAAGAACGAAAACAACATTAGTCTTGTAACTTGGCATAGTTATGTCCCATGTCAATACCTCAGCATAGTAGTCTTGTCAATGTCATAAACCATCTGCGACGTCATCTATGACGTCATTTGTAAAAAAAAAAGTTAGAGTTAACCTATATTTGCAATATCTCAAGCCGGCAGTCGAATAAAAGAACCAAATTTGGCAGAGGTCACGTTAAGGTCAAGGGTCAACTTTTGAACCTAACCACGTGTGCGCGTGCGCCTCCAAGGGCGAGTTCGGGCGCGTCAAAAATCTAAAATGCTCGATTTGACTTTTTGTTAATAGTACGATATGTTTCAGGTCATTTGGAGCATTTTGGTGCGCGCGAGTACGCGCGTGTTTTTTCGGGCGCACCCCTTTCCAACGGAATGCAGTCGTTTTTTCGATGGCTCCTGATGTCTGACAGAATTCTCCATCATTTAGAACACTTTGCCGACCAGCAGGACCAAAAATATCCCTTACAAGTCCAAAAAACTGAAATGCGCGCGCATGCGTGCGTAGTGAATGGCGGCATTTTTAAATCACTCAAAACTCTCTAGAATTAACCGTGACCCCTCCTTTTTATTGCTTATTCTGATAGTCTATGACGCGTAGATATCATTTCAGGCATCGCTTTCTATGCCAAAGTGTGTGACGTCATCTATGACGTCACAAAGAAAAATCGTATTTTGGGCATATCTCATGACTGGAGTTGAGTAACATAACCAAACCTTGTACACAGTAATTTCAGGTCAAAGGTCATCCTTCATGCTTATCATATGCGTGCGGGCGTCACGACGAACGCGTACGCGTACGTTTAAAGTTAAGTATTAAATCAGTCATTTTTCTCTGGAATAAACGATGACCCCTACCTTGTATTGCTCATTCTGATAGCCTATATGATGCGTAGATAACATTTTAGGCATTGCTTTCTATGCCAAATTGTTGTGACGTAACCTATGACGTCACAAAGAAAAGTAAGATATTCAAACTTGGTACACAGTAACTTCAGGTCAAAGATTATCACCGGTGCTTATCATATCCGTGCGGGTGTTACGACGAACGCGCACGCACACTTTGACACGCCCGTACACACCCGTGGAGACGCGCGCGCGCACGTGGTACACCGCTGTTTCAAGCGAACAAAAAGTCAGGCGCCCCCAAGCGATCATTTGCGGAGAGCCTATGCGGTACATAGTCGTGCAAATTGCTAAGTAAACATAAAATTGACATTTGGTAGGATAGCAGCATCATACATTCAATTATGCCACACTCGACTGACAATCACTCTGTACGTAAAAGTCGAATCTTCACCTTAAAAATTATTTTTCTCCCTCGCTACATCATAGAAAATTTGAAATTTCCACTTCAATTATCAATTTCACACAGTTTTACGCAACATCACTGACCACAATTTTGAAAGTTTTAATCTTTTTTGAAGATGTTGTTTGATAAAACATTTCCCGAGTTACCAAAAACTACAGATGTGGTTACTATTATTACTCTAAAATTTGATATTTTCCTTACATCTGTGAGAAGTTTTTCCCAAGACCCACCGCTAGATTTTGTTAAATTCAGTTTTAAAGAAATCGCTGACGCTCTGCTGCGTGTGCTGTTAAATGTGTTAGTGCGCACCGATCACAGCTGAGGCCGTCGCTGACCGCCACGCACGCCTGTTGTGCCCGCGAGCGCGGCGCGGCCAGCAGTCCAGGGTGATCCTTATATACTGGGCCGTTCGGGCGCGCCGCATCCGGTGCATGCATGCAGCCGCCGACGTGTGACGGAGCATGCAATGTAAACAACAAAGTGGGCTAGTACTAGAGTCTGCATCAATATCGAGTCTAGTCACTGATACAACGGACGGAAATATGGAATTTACTGTGGACGGCAAATTGGTATGTGTTTATATTAAGACTGTTATATTTGAGCATTATTAAATCGCAGTTAGATTAACTCTTTTTTTAACGCCGGGGTCTAGTAACGCTCACTAACGACAACGGACTAACAGTAACAGTTACAGTCAGTAGTCTAACTAAACTTAGATCTAAGTAATTAACAAGTCGTTGTAATTCAGTAACGTTAGACAATACCATACACACGATACAATTCGTGCCGGCCGATTGGACGGCTGCGCTGGGACCGTCCGGGCCTTGCCACTTCTTGTCTACTGGGTAATCCAACTAAATTGAACAGCTCAAGCATAACATGCAGTATTGCTGACAATATTGCACTAGCGTAGCTCCTCATGACAAGAGTAAAGTTAGCAACTTAAAGTAAAATAGACTGCGGCTAAAATCCTGAATTGCTGAATTGTGTTAGTGTTGTGTAGTGTTGATGATTGATAGACTAGTCGTAAGTTGACTATGACTATGTCAGATTACCGCCTGAAGCTCAAATTCGTCATGTTGGCAGATCGTGTCTCCTGCAGGGAACCATGTGTGTACTAGTAGGAGCTGTAGGCCTAACTTACTATTTCAATAGAAATCTGATGAGAAACAGAGTAACTATTTTCTGAAATAAAAACAAGGACAGGTCTTCAGAACTATGGTTGTTATACTCATCACTCACAAAATCAGAGGAATAGAATTAGAAGGCAGGTCACTGATCGGACAGGAATACTAGATCTAGTATGACTGATTATATGTACCGATGATTTACTGAAAGATAGTTGCTTGCTAGCAAACAACAATCACACTTTATAATGGTGCCAAGATTTAAAAATCAAAAGTGAAGTTTAACAGAGAACACCCTGATTGAATTAAAAGTCCCCCCCCCCATTAGTGTATGGTCCATGGGTTGTATTTTTAAACCAAAAATTAAGATTGATGATTTGCAGTTTCAGTACAATTATGACTATCTGCCTAACCCCAAGATGTTCAAAATAAATTTAATCATTCACTAGTCTAGGGGCATACACTATACCTGCAGTAATGCAAACACATAAATTTCACAAAATTAATTTCTTTAAAAAGTTACATTTAAAAAATGTCATGTAAAGTAAATCTTCAGAAATATTAAACAAAGCCAACTAAACCAAGTCAGTTCATGGTAACAGTACACTTTTTACTAGACATAATCTGTATGAGAACATAGTAGCAGACTTGGGCATGTTATCTGAAGATCAAACAAATCTATAACAGAAATGAAACTGTAATCAAACTTTTTGAAATTCAAACCATTAACAGGATTGCTTAAAAAATGAATAGTAGGAAACAACATTTTATTTTAGGGGGCTACTTTCAAGCCTGATTTAGTGATGCATTGCCAGTATGTTATACATTGAACTCTATGAGAATACATGTAGTTGAGGGCAATTTTGTGATTTTAGGGGGCTATTTTGTTAATTTAGGGGGCTAAATTGCCTCAGCCCCTGTGTATTTCCTACGCTGTGTTTGAAACTAGATTGGGGGACTACTTCAAATTCTGTTCCAGTGATGTGTTAAACATTGACCATAAAAGCAAAAAATAAAAAAATGACTTTCTTGTAATTTAAAGAAATGTGGGAGACATATTAATTTGTGATATCCTCTGCTGAATGAGAATATATTCAATATTGACCCAAAATAAACATTTGCAAGACTAGATAGGAAACATCTATATCTTAACAGAAAGGTGATATTTTTTTAATTGAGGCTCAACCATATCATATCCAGGCTTCAGCTTTACTATTTATTATACTTTACTTTACTAGATTGATTATCATCCAGTTTCTAATGCCTACATAAAGTTTCAGCTACAATTATTACTTAGTAGGTGACTCTTGGTCTCATAGAAATAAGTTGTGATCATCTGTATATTTTAAAATGCTATTTGTATATGTTTCCTCAAAATAATCAACATCTCCATGGTTGCAATCACAGCAAATTCATTTGTCTCATTAATTAAATATGCAATGAATTGATTCCATTCTATGCTAAGTAGTCCTTGTCCAGGTTTGAATCATTTCATGGCACTCGTTTCTAGGATTTAGTTTTAATATGAGACAAATACAGTATAGTAATATTGATTGGCCCATTTCTTTTTCTTATCTTTTGATTACAACAGATATTTTGCATCCAACAGAAGATACCTGTTGAATCATGCTGATCAAAGGGTACCTCATCAGAAAACAACACCAGTGAATTTGGAACAGGGTTGTTTTTGTCTGTGCTGTAGAGGAGGATGGACTCGACATGTATAGAGATCTGCTGATGGAAGCTGCAGCCTGTGTCTATAATCTACTAATGTCATGCACACAACTTGAGCAAATAGCTAATGTTCAAGTGATTCTGTGATTTTCCTTTAAAACTGTATAGGAAGTATGATACTCAAATTTTGAACAATGCATTCTCAGCTGACCAGGATCAATATCTGTGCAAACAGTTAGGGTGTACAAATTAACATAGGCCTAAGCAGTATCAATACCATTTGGATGGTAAACTTCATTATTTACTTCCTAAGTCTGATAATTGTTTACCATGAAAACCACTTCTAATTCATGGGTACTGATGAGTAATTTCTCTCCAAATTTGTCATAGATGAACGCTTACATTTCAATAACAACCTCCCAAGGTATCACTATAACCGCAGAACCTGTTCAAATATCAAACGTGCATGTGACAGCAATTTACATGACTGATAGATAAACACAAACTTTGCAGAAGATTTAAATGACGACAAAGAATTAATTTCTCTTGAATGTATCATTCAATTGATAAAGTATGGACAAATGTTTAATTCAGTGAGTCCACTTAGCACACAGTGTATGGAAGTGTAACACACCTTGCTGGCTATAACAGTGTAAAAAAATAAAACTTAGAGGATTTCTGTAGTCATTCCAGCTGAATAATCTCTCTACCGACAGTATCTGAGTTTAGGATGAATTTAAGAGTTGCATTTGTTGTTGTCATATCAAATAAACACTTTATTTGAATGATAAGAAACTGTTTATATCAGGCACAAATTCTGACAATCGTTTTAGGCTTCTCAAAATCCATTCATGGTTCATGGATATAGTCAATTATACCTCATGAGGCACACTTATATAGTTCTGAAGTGAATTGTTATACATGATTTTTATTTATTTTCAAATACACTCACAGTTTATCATATTTGCATTAAATGTACTGCACATCAATGCCATTCTGTAAATATGTCTGTCAAATATATTTTATCTGAAAAACAGATTACTAGTATATTGACTTTTGGTTCTACAAATTTATGGAGGTTTGGTTTGAACTTTATAATTCTTGTATGTGATTCTGCTTGTGTGTGTGTGTGTGTGTGTGTGTGTGTGTGTGTGTGTGTGTGTGTGTTGTGTAAGGGTGTGTGTGTGTGTGTGTGTGTGTGTGTGTGTGTGTGTGTGTGTGTGTGTTGGGGGTGTGCATGTTAGTGTTGTTTCTATTGGTGGTGGTGGTGGTAGGGTGTATGTGGGGGGGTGAGTATGTGTGTATGTGTGTGCTTATGTGTGCATGTACATGTTTGTTGTTTAGTTCTGCAAGTAATTTAATTTAGTCCCAGGGTATGAGGAAGAAGTGACACTATTCCAACCATTTATTATGAAAAACACTCATTTTTTCAGGGTAAATATTTGGGTTCTTAGAATTATGGGCAGGGGGTGGGGAATCAAGTTTCAGGTCCCACTATTTATTGCATTTTCCCTTCCTGTTGTAGGTCTTATTACTTTGGGTGGGGGGGATCCTCAGATTTTTATTTATTTATTTATTATTTTGTTTATTATTCTTTCTGTATATTTATCATTATTGTTATTATTATTATTATGATTATTAGTATTATTATTGTTATCATTATTATTATTACTATCATTATTATTATCATTATTATTATTATTATCATTTTCTTTATTAAAAAGAAACTGTTCTACCCAGTGTGTGACCAAGTAGGTGCACTATCCATGCACAGCTGTGCTATTCGGAAGAAACAAAGAAATCATGGTTATATTGTTTATTATGTTGATTCCTTGATGGAAATTATCTCTTTCAAAATATAATCACACTTAATTAATTTGTATTTATTTAAAAAAAAACTTTGTAAAAAATAATGTAGACTGAAATCTATTTCTAAAAAATCATAAACTATTGCATCTGTATATTTTAAGTTCATTTGATCACTAATACGGTAAATTGGCTTCATAAAAAGAGAGCAGACGATGCATTTTTACATGTAGAACAACTGGGAGCAATCGAACTGCATAGGGGCAGATTTTTACGGATTATAAAAGTTCTAGCGGTGGGTCTTCGAGTTTTCATTGGATTTGCATACTGTGCAATAATGTGCATCTGAGGAACCATGTCACAGGATTGGTACTTTTTGGGTTCCTATGCAATTTGGGCTAAAAGGACATCGTTTCGTGCGCTTGGAAATTGGTTCGCGACGGGCAATTTTTACTGTGCTGGCAAGTACTCTAAATGCTCGCATTATGTTTGCATTTCTTTAAACTTGTTTAACTTATAACTACGTGACACCTAAATTTTTCGGTAATACGTATGATTTTTCTATCATGCAAGGTATTGTCGGTAAAAAATGTGTTGTTTGAATTGAGAAAAACAGCAATGGTTTTCGGTCAAAATCGTACGTGTTTGTATTCGTCTATGCGACACTCGGTTATCGCCAAATAGGACTCCGGAATCGATCGATTCACTTCAAATTACGTGCGACTTTTTTAACACGTAAGTCTATGGGAGTGTTACAGCGGTGGGTATGGACCAAAAGTTGACCTTTGACCTGAACTTGACCTCTGCCAAAGTTCATTGTTTTATTCGTCTGCCGGCTTGAGATATTGCAAATGTAGGTTAACTCTAACTTTTTCGTAAATGACGTCATAGATGACTTCACGGGCTGGTGATATCACACTGACAAAAATTGTGTAGCGAGGTCTTGACACGTGACATAACTATGCTAAGTTACAAGATGATTGACGATGGCGTTCTTGAGATATCTTGAACACAAGAAATGACCAGAAAGAAACACGAAGAAGAAGAAAAAGAAAGATTTTGACGAAAGAAAAAAAAAATCGTACAAACTCTATGGTGATCCGCGGTTACGCGGATCACCAAATATTACTGGGAATTTGAATAGATAGCAATACAGTGGAACATCATGCAGTAGAGCGCTCCCACAGGCAGTCACGATGGAGGGGAAAACACGTAAACGATCAATTGATATGGTCCAATGCGCGGACGCACCACTGTTCACTCTCCATCGTGACATTACGTGGGAACCCTCGACGGCCAAGGATCATGGATTGTGGCAACCATGGTAGCGAAAGATGCATACTTCGTTGCACAATGTGAATAATTTATAAAGCTGTATTCAAAATAAACCGGCAGACGAGCAAATGAGGTTACCAGACGAAGGGCCAGCCCCCCCCGGGGGGGGGGGGGCAGCTGGATGCAAACAATAAAATTGCGTAGTCATCTTTTACACTTAAACTTCAGTCACTATAAAGGTTATATTTGTTAATAACTAAAACATTAGATTAAAAGAGGTTAAACAAAAACGACCAAGACGCCCAGCCGCACCCAGCCGATCCCCATCCAGTCATCTCAAGGGTATGCGACACCAGCAGGATTAGCCTACCTTATTTCGAATTCAATACCAACTTTAGTTCTCGATTTAGGGTATATAGTAAAGTTTTCGGGTCACGATGTGAAAAGAAAATATTTGACTCGTCTGCAAATAAAATAAATGATAATTTATCAGAGCAATTCTTGAAATCATTAATATATAGTAAAAAGAGTAATGGGCCAAGAAGGGAACCTTATGGTACTCCACAAGAAATAGGTTTCAGTTGTGATTCATGGCCATTAAGAAAAACGAATTGTTTGCGATTAGTAAGGTAATTCCTGAACCACTCCAAGGCCATTCCTCTGATACCGTAATGGGATAATTTGTGAAGTAATATTTCATGGTCAATGGTATCAAAGGCCTTGGAGAAGTCCAGGAAATGAATTATCAATTGTATTGGCTATTTTATTGACAAATATTAAGATTGCGTGAGAAGTTGAATGTTTCTGTCGAAAACTAAATTGTGAGCTAGACAATATTTAGGCATATCTAAGAATGCAATTGTGCGTGAATAAACAATTCTCTCCAAGATCTTGGAAAATGACGTTAGTAAAGAAATCGGGCGATAATTTCCTAAATCTGTTCTACAACCTATTTTATATATGGGAATTACTTTTGCAATTTTTATTTTTTTTCGGAAACAACACCACTGGTTAGGGACAAGTTCATGATATGGGTTAAAGGCGATATAATTACATAAATATTTTTTTTCAATAAAAAGTTAGTAATTCCATCGTAGCCCGGACTTTTGTTCGTTTTTTAGATTATTAACAATGTCAATGATTTCATGTTCAAGCAGTGGGGTAAGGAAAATTGAGTTAGGGTTGGGGTCCTGTAAAAAAAGTTAAATTCATTGAAGCCATATTCAGGAATCTGTTCGGCAAGTTTACGGCCGATGTTAACAAAAAAAATCATTGAATAGTTCGGAGATTTCAGTAGGATCTTGTATGGGGGAGTCATTATGATGAATTTCGGTGATGGGTTGTGTATTTTTGCTTTTATTGAGCACTTGATTTATTAGCTTCGACGTATTCTTGATGTCGGATTTGCGAGTTTCTAGTTTATCAGAATAACAATTCCTTTTCGCTACACGTAGAAGAGTAGTAAGTGTATTACGATAGGAAGAGTATTTAGTTTTATTTACTTGTGAAGGTTGGGATTTGTATTTGTAAAAAAAAACGATTTTTACGGTTAATTGAACGAAGTAAGGATTTGGTGATCCATGATGATCTCGGAATCTTCTTGTAATTGGAACGAGACGGAGTTCGTGAAGGAAAATGTAAGTTAAATAAATTAGTAATTATATCCATGAATTTATTAAAACAATCATTTGCGTTGGCACAGTTTAAGACATCAGACCAATCAGCAGTGTTTAAACTCTGTATAAATCTATCGATATTACAGTCTGAAAAGTTACGCAGAATCTTTTGAGCAGTACTTTTGTGGTAAGAAATAGAACTAGATAAAAAAGTAAAAATCGGAAAATGGTCAGTAATGTCACAGGTTATCACTCCAGACTGTGTATGAAGAGTTGCGTTTGTAAAAATATATATTACAGTCGAAGCGAGATTGGATATTCGGGTGGGTCTATTTATCAGAGGAATGAAAGAATTTGATAATATAACATTCAAAAAGTAGTCGCAGTAATTGTTTTGATTGTGCTGTAATAGATCGATATTGAAATCGCCCATAATATCGCACATTTTGTTTTGGAGAGACAGCTCTGCTAACAATGTTTCAAGAAAATCACTAAATTTATTGAGATTTGATTGAGGCGGTTTGTAAATTTCGCCAATAACCATATTTGCATATGTATGATTTCTCATTTTCTCAATTATGATCAATACCGTATATTTTATAAACCAAAATGAAATTACATAATTTTCCCCTGGTTTGCATTATATAATTCCAGCCATGATGAAAACAATACCACATGGTAAATAACAACTCGTAAAGCATTATTTCAATAATTGTTATAATAATCAATGTCATGTTATACTCTATTGGGTCGTATTAAGTCATGCTGTGTAATTATTATCAAATGTGGTATTGTACATCATATATTTCCTTATGGATAATAAAATATGAATATGAATATTTTGACGACAAGGAAAATCAATTTCAATAAAAAATTGTTTCCGCTAAAGGCGACATATGTTTAAAATTTTCTTAAACAACGAATTTCATTCTATCTCGTACATATAAACTAACACCTCCTGCAATTTTTCAGCTCTCGAGTTACCAACAAAGGTGTAACCATCCAATAAATGGAGAGGATATGGGTCATCATTAAGCCATGTTTCACTTACGCCAATTACACAAGGATCGGAAGGGAGTGTGTCCAATAATGCCTTAAGCTGATCCAGATTCCTATTGAGACTACGAATATTAAAATGGAATAAGGAAAATTTGTTCATGCAAGTGGAAGCTAATGAAGCAAACTGGTTTTCGGTAACGTAAGGAGAATCGGGTTGTACATGCATATCTAGTGCGTCGAAATTGAGCGTAAGCTTGATTATGTCTTGATTCATACTTTGGGTAGTGATTGATTCAAAATTGTCTGAACTCCCTCTCCCGACCACCTGCCGGTTATTTTCTAAGGGATGATACATAAGTGCATTGAATTAATCGTCTGCGATTCTTTGTAAGGGAAGATCACACATTCTGAATGCATATTTGTGCATATGAGTGCTTGCGAGTAAGTCACACAATTGAATATGAAGCCAAAAGGTATACAAACAATCCATGATTCTGTGACGAGTTGACGATACTGCATGCTCACATACTATAATTTGGGAGTGAAAACGTTCCAATTTGCTATCCATAAATTTCAAACGTAACATATTGAAATATTTAGTGTTGATATCGAAAGGTAGAAACTTACAAACAAAAATTAGATAATTGAAAAATAAAATATTTACGTTTCGAGCCACGTAAACATCATTATGATATTGTGGGGCTTATTTAGCCACCGCCCTTAGACGGAAATACAATTGTGTATAACTTAGCACTTGTGACGCACAACCATTTCTGGTCAACGTAACCATACTTATAACATTACAGTATAACCATAAACGAGTAATAGCGTATTCGTAACGGGCATGGACACGATTTAAGCTTTGTATTAAACAGCCGTACCGATTTGTAATTTGTAAATGGGCAATTAAAAAAAATACAGGTGAATGGAAAATAGGCAAATTACATGGTGTTGAATTTAAATAGGCTAGTATTGGCGTGAAGTTTGGTAGAAAGTACAGATCATATTTTGCAAATTTTATTCCTAATTTAGGTAATTTAAAGCGCCCTGCAAAAATCAAGTCAAACCGTGATACGCTATATGAGATTCAACAAGACTAGTTTGCTGTACGGGAGCGGCCCACAAAGAACGTAACACCCGCGATCGCCAATCCCCCAGCATCACCGACACAATGTCAACGGCCTCCACCCCGCTCCTCCAACCAAAGCGTTACCAAGACCATCGATCCCGAGCTAGGCACTCGGATCCCAGGACCCAAACGCCTCACCCCAATAACAACTACCATGACACCACCCAGAATGAAAACCATCTAAGCGTAAAAAACCGATAATACCCCGCCGATGATATGACGAAACCAACGACCGCAGGTGCCGCGCTCCTCCAGGGCCACCCCGCATAGTCTCCATATGTCACTCTATCATAAACGTAATGTACATACATGCTGTATGTTATCAAATAAATATATGGAGTAAGAAATGAGACTAGTTGTAGTAAATTGCACATCGCAATTAAGTAACGATCATTCAAATCTGCTGAAATAATAGGTAACTGCGGTAGACTTGGCAGTATACCATAATGGGATTTGACAGCCGTTTATACAGGGTGGCCCAGAAAGAATGCTACGAGTATGATCGCTAATTTCTTCACCATTATGGGCAAAATGTCATTAATTTCGATTTCGTTGGTTAGATCATTCTTCTTCCAATAAAATGATACTAAGATCATTGATTTTGAGTAAGGAGTTTTGATTCTAGGGCCATTTTTCGGAGGCAATGCAATTTCCCAAATTTGCCAATTTTTCAACAGCGGCGGTCACGGAACCCCGAGATATTCTCGCGTCTCAGCTTGCCATACCAGACAAACCGCGATGACAATGGAGATGTAGCTCGCATCGTCTTCCTTATGAAAGCGAGGGCATTCCAGTCCTTTGTCATCGCGGTTTGTCCGGTATGGCAAGTGAGACGCCAGAACATCTCAGCGTTCCAATGATCGCCGCTGTTGAAAAATTGGCAAATTTGGGAAATTGCATTGCCTCCGAAAAATGGCCCTAGAATCAAAACGCCTAACTCAAAATCAATGATCTTGGTATCATTTTATTGGAAAAAGAATGTTCTAACCAACGAAATAAAAATTAATCACATTTTCTCGATAATGGTGAAGAAATTAGCGATCATACTCGTAGCATTCTTTCTGGGCCACCCTGTATAAAGAATGTCCATCAAAACACTTTTTTGTAGTGCTTGTTCAAACTTTATATGAACAAGGGTTTATTTTTCATTAACAAAATATATTAGAAGTTTAGAACACTAGTTGTTTTACAGCGTTAAACGTTTGATTATAAGAGTTCATACTCAGCAAATGCCAAGAATTCGACCTGATGCAGTGTAAAGAAACAAACAGTAATAACCAGTTTCAACGTGGTGAATGTTATGCTGAGGAAGAATTCCGGAAACTTTGTATTTCTCATCTTGTTGTGGGACTATAGTTTTACGCACTACGTAAATATATTCACTATTTCTGAATTAAAATTGGTTAAAGGCATTGTATAACAGTGTTTCCAGTTTAAAAAAATTGAGCTACATGATTCCCCATGCTACCAGTGTGTCTGATGCGGTCTAAAAATGAAGCCCTGAAAAAATTGCAGTTTAAAACGTTCATTAAGTGCTTTAAAAAAGTTAAAATTATTGAGAGACCATTCCAGCTTTCCCCCATAGACTAACTGTGTTGCAGAATTTCCTATCGGCTGATAGGAAATTAATGTGCCAATTTGTATCTGCACATATTGTACTAGTGACAGCATAACTGTCCAAACTTTTGTGTTCTATAGGGTGTTTATTTGTCCATTCAAACACTGTCAGATATGTCGAATAGCAAAGTTCGACAATTTTTTAAACGTGTCTTCCACAGTGTTATATAGCGTCTTTAATAAATGTGCAAAATTTGCAAACTACATGGGATAAAATTGGTGTATGTATTCAGTTCGATTTGGAGAAATCCAGAGTTAAGATTGTGTCAGCATGTGAAGCATTACTTCCCTTCATTTCAATACCAAACTGTAGTTTATACTACAAATGGTATTTGAAAGTCTGAATCCATACGTCATGAATTTTGTTTTATGAGAAAAACTAATAACGAATTTACCAGAATGTGTTCTTTCCGTGGTTTCATTTTTGCTCAAACTGCGAATGCGCTTTATTTACTCGCCAACTAGCGGATCGCACTGATTGTTAAACGCCTAACTCCGCACGACTTGTATAAGGCTGACTCGGACCAATTTTAACGCACGTGCACGTTTACCGCGGATTTTTTTGAAATTCTTCTGATATTTAAAAAAGGAAAAAACACACAGTGTTACGTCCAATTTCACTATAACTTAATATTTTACCCCCAAGTCTCTATAAAGTGTTATTTACGATTTAATCCTTCACACTTGGATATGATTTTCGCTGATTTCATTCTTAACTTGATGTGCAACACATCATATAATAGTTCTTAACCTAGAATCTAATTTTAATAAACAATTAAAATTGTCTGAACACCCCCAACATCTTAAATTATAGCATCTAAGGCTAAAAAGGCTTAAATCTTAGTTATCCTATCATCTGAAAAAGCAATACCACTCTTCAATAGATATTACAATATTTAACTTTTTACCCTTTGTCGCATATATGTATAATATTCAGTCAAAAATGTTCGGTCACCCCCCCCCCGCCCACTTAGCCCTTACTACTCTGCACCCGCATTTTTCATAAATAATATCCACCAAAAAAAAACCCCAGACAACCAAAAAAAAGATATAATGGTTTATACCCTAATGCTAAAAGGAGCCAGTTCGACTATTTGCTTAGCGTATGTAGTATAAACATTAACGTTAAAGCTTTTTAACCCTTTAATCCTTATTTAATTACCGTTAACTACATATTGACTTCCCACGCAGCACTTTCTATATTAATTGATTAGATAAAAGCGAAAAATACACTTAATCTATGTATTTCCAGTAACTTGACTTGGCATTAAAGCTTTCAAATAACAATAAATCCTAACACTAACTTTTGGCTTTAAATGAGTGCTACAGATAATTTTTTTACAAAATCTTGTTCAGAAAGACATCAGCCAATGTAATGTATACATGGAAAATAATAATC
>JZLH01S0344855.1:0-12376 GCA_001188425.1 Eucidaris tribuloides
ATTATTCACTGGGAGTTGGTGGTATGATTTTACTGTTCGAAGCTGTGGAACATGAGGTGTGTTATTGTGTGTTGAAAACAAAATTTACCTGAACTCTGTACATCTGTCAGTTATTCATCTGATACAGTGTGATGCAAATGGATAACAGCCAGTCTATTAATCGCTGGAAGTAAGTTGGAATCCTGGAATTTTTAATGGATCACTATTTGGAGTTCTTCGTTTTTGCTGTGTGCAAACTGGATGCAATCATGTTACATTTACAGAGATATGAGCCTCGATATTCTAATTAAAAGCTGTTATCCAAGTTGTATACCAGGTAATGCATGTTTTTAGAATCTAGATTACCATTACAGTACAGTATTTGGTATTTTGGTTTGACTTTACGGACAGATCTGCAGAGCACAACTTCATGCATGCTATGAGCAAGAAATCTACTGTGTTGAACTGGAATTTTACCTAAATGAAAAGTGGGTGGCGGGGTGGGTGTTTCTGTGAACTACAAAACATGTGGAAGCTCTACCCCCCCCCCTCACAAAAAAAAGATGATCGATGT
Source organism: Eucidaris tribuloides (assembly GCA_001188425.1). Classification (NCBI taxonomy): domain Eukaryota; kingdom Metazoa; phylum Echinodermata; class Echinoidea; order Cidaroida; family Cidaridae; genus Eucidaris; species Eucidaris tribuloides. The sequence goes on from JZLH01S0344855.1 coordinate 554, forward strand.
TCATGTACATGCTAATGTCATGGTAGAATCTTATTTATTTTTTTTGCATACAAACATTGCTCACTGATCAAAATAGTCGATAACAATGGTGATTTGAATAGGACTTGAGGAGGGAATTTTTGTTGGTGCATTCCAGTGTGTTAATATTCGGCGTCACTATACAGTTCACAAAATGTCCTAAAAATATACTGACAGATGCTACCTATGCTAGCTGGTTGTCGTCTTCTATGATCACTGAGGTAGCAGGTAGGGCCCAGTATACATCATATTTCTAGTTAGCCTGTTGGCCAAACTTTCACCTTCTTTTTGAGTTTGTACTGGCAGAGCACAGGAAGGCATGGACATGTAGAGCATATGGGTGAACCACAGAACATTTTATTTTCAGATAAAATATAGTATTCAAGGTTCCTGCAGAAATTTGATAACTACATGCTGTACACTTTGGTAAAGGTTGCTGCATGCATTCAACTTGGTCTGTGATGATATTACATTGTGCTCAAATTTCAGCAATACTTGCCTTTAATGGTGTGGAAAAGAATTTTAGCTGCATCTGTACTTGGTTTGTTAAGATGTTGTAGGTCTACATGTACATCTACAGCACGTAGTTTCGCTGAAATTTCAGCGACACTTGGTCTGTTACAACGTTGGCTTTGACCGCTTTCTGCTGGAAGTTTGCAGTTCTGCTGAGGTTCACTTAATAAATCTACAGAACTTCAGCAAAATGTCTCCAGTAATGGATGTTGGGTAGCTGCTGATCCTTTGGTGTGTAAAACAGTCCACAGAATTGCGCTGAAATTTCAGCAAAGTGTTGTCTCCAGATATGGATGTTGGGTAGCTGCTGATCCCTTGAATTAGTCCACAGAATTTTGCTGAAATTTCAGCAAAATGCTGCCTCTAGGAATGGATGTTGGGTAGCTGCTGATCCTTTGGTGTGTAAAACAGTTCACAGAATTTTGCTGAAATTTCAGTGAAGCTGCTGATCTTTGTGTTGTAAAACAGTCCACAGAATTTCGCTGAAATTTCAGCAAAGCTGCTGATCTTTGTGTTGTAAAACAGTCCACAGAATTTCGCTGAAATTTCAGCAAAGCTGCTGATCTTTTGTGTTGTAAAACAGTCCACAGAATTTCGCTGAAATTTCAGCTTTGCTTCGCTGAAATTTCAGCGGAGCTGCAGATCTTTTGTGTTGTAAAACAGTCCACAGAATTTTGCGTAAAATTTCAGCGAAATGTTGTCTCTAGGAATGGATGTTGGGTAGCTGCTGATCCCTTGGTGTGCTGAAATTTCAGCAAAACTTTCTTATCAAAATGGAATTACAGCAGCATTTGACTTAATTATCCAAGAATAGCTTAATTTTCATGGGATTTTCAAAAAATATGGCAAAGCTTTAATTTGCCATTTGAAAATAGACTCTGTTCTTATTTCATTATGTCTTAGTTCTTTCACAATCTAAAATATTGTATTTTTTTCTTGCCGCTTACCGCGCGGCATCGCGCTGCCATACACATTACACGTACAACTGCGCGACCCAGCGAGGTAAGCCATGACAGAAATAACACTAACACTAACAACGAACTTGAAATGGTGATTTTCTTAATCCCTAGGGTCTAGTGTTAGTGAATGGGACAAACGCATGTAAATCGCTAACACCAGCAACCCAGCTCGGTTCAGCAGACGATTTTTAACACTACCTATGACACCAACTTCCGGAAGTGCGTCATAATTTCGGGGTCAACTCGCTAACACGGATCGATTTCAAGTTTCGGATTAACGCTCGTGTTATTGTTAAGATAACACTAACACAAACACTAATCCAAAACTTGAAATCACTCACTGTTGAAAGAATGCACACAATTCCACCATTGGAAGACCTCCATTTGCCTCCGTTGCAAAAGCGAATTTGGTTCAAACTGTGTTTGTACATTGACAAATTTTCAAGCATTCTGCTCCTACCTATCTCCAGAACTTAACTCTTAATGTGCCAAAGTCGCAGATCTGCACCCCATAATACACATAAAGTCCATAGAGGTCGAAATCCTCCGGCATGTTAAGAGTTAATCTTCTTATGTACACCCACACGTACACTGCATTCAATGTCAAAGAGATGCCTGCTTACCATTCCACGCACTGTATTATCAATGGGTGACAAATGTTTTTAGTGTTTCAGCTGTCAAACTTTTGAACAATTTTCAACTCTGAATAAGGAAATACCCTACTCTTTATGTCTTAAAAAGAATCTAAAATTTATATGTTTTCTCCATGAATTTTGTTTTGTTTTTTGTCTAAGTGCTATCTGGTACTTTTTTGTGTATAACTATAATGCTCATAAATACTCCTAATAAAGGATTTCAAGAGTTTGAGGTATGTGGGCGAGGGGGAGGAGAAGGGGGAAGCAGGCAACAAGGCCTTGCGTTAAAGGCCAAGTATGGCATAAATTCTCCCTTTGAATCCCAATGTGGCACTTGTTTCCTTGAGTAAGTCACATTGTCCATATAACCCTCATTATTCACCCCCTCCCCTTGCAGGATAATTAATCCCTAAACAAAATTAATTGTGAGTGCTGTATCAATTTCTAGGCTTGAAATATTCATAAGGGACCAGCGAAGAATTCTTGGTTATATACTTGTATATCTTCTTGAATTTCATCCAAGACAGCAGTCAGCAGCAATTAACAATTATGTATGCAACACATTGTCTTTTAAAGGCGGCTGTCTACAGCAAGGCGTTACGACTCTCCAGTTACTCCATGAGCGGTGGGTCTATGACTATGGGACAAATCACCAACCACATGTCTGTTGATGCCACCTGCATTCTCAACTCCTTACAGTGGGTTCATTACATCTGGTCTATTCCATACGTGGTGAGGAGAATTGCCATGTTACTTTGTATGCAGAGAAATTCTGATGGTCCAAATAGTAAACAGAAGCCTGCTGTTTCTCAGATATGAGTAATATTTCTCTGTGAGGTGACTCTTGTCTTGCAATATGCTCTTTGAAAGGAACCACTGCACTGAAAAATAATAAAGTGGTGATTGATTCTGTAACTTGAATGAAATATAGTACATTTGCTTGGGCAGACATACATCAATTATATCAAATAGAATTGTATCTTGATGCTTAAATGTTAACAAAATCTGCTAAATCAAGACAACTGTGTCAGTTTGTAGAAATATTATTATCTAGTATTAATCTTATTCTTTTAACCTTATGTCTTTTACAATAAGGCTTTTAGTTTTGTATAAAGGCACTATTATGAAACATTTTACACAAGTAGTTTTTCAGCTTTGGAAAGCACTTTACAAAATTTGATGATTTAATAACTCAGATTATGCTGCTGAAATGAAAAATACATCAACAAAGTGGAGGATTTCTATTTGCTACTCTAGGGTACCATTTATATTATCAAATATATATTAATCAGTTTTTACTCAAACCTTTCTTGTTGCAGCTGATTGGCTACTTGGTTATATTGTACTTTCAACTTGGTTCGGCGGCACTGATTGGCTCGTCAATCTTTCTCATCTCAGTGCCGATTCAAACCCTGATTGCCAGGAAGCAAGCCCAATACCAGAAAGGAGCGATGGTAAGAAATTGGCAACTAGGGTTACTGTATACGCCATATATTTCGCGTCCATATATTTTCGCAATTTTGCTTCAAGACGGGGAATTTAGGAGAGTATATTTTTGTGATTTTGTTGTTTTTGCATTCACTTTGTACAGAAATGTTAGGAAGTGAAAATTTTCGCATTCAGTAAGTCATGAAATTCGCGAAACTAAAACCACCGCGAAATATTCAGCGTATACAGTATTGCAGATTTTGATAATATCAATTTTATGTGATATAAAAAAAAATCAATACTGTGTATGCCATATATTTCACATATTTTCATGATTTTGCTTCAGGATGGGGAATTCGCGAAAGTATATTTCATTGTGATAAAATATATTTTATTGCATTTTCATTTACTTTGTACAGGTATGCCAGAAAGTGAAAATTTTTACATCCAAGTTGCGAAATTCACCAAAATAAAACCTCCGCGAAATATTCAATGTGTACAGTATGCAGTAATATTTTGACTACTATGTGAAAGCATGATATTAGTAAAAATGTTGTCAGTATTTTATTTCATGCAGGGTAATTTTAGCAAAATTACAGGCAGGATATCTGTTTTGCATGCCTAAAATTGACATTGTGTAAATACACAGTTATGGAAGAAAATACCATCTAAGAACCTTTAGAAAAATGTAGAAGCTAGAAACTTAAGTTGAGTGGAATTATGGTGACTGTTAGACTGTGATAGAAATTATTGTATCCTATAGACAAAAATACCCAGTACACTAAAGGGCAATTGTTTTAGGCACATTTTTCAAATTCTAGGTAATTACTGATCTTCAGATTTTACAGACATGTCTTTAATTAAAAGCCGAAGGACGTGAGTGATGTTTGCTGTGCTGCGGGAGGGGTGAAAATGAGAATATCTGCCTTTAAAGACTGAGTTTTATTGTTGACATTGTAGAGTTTCTTATTTTCTCTTCCTTACTTTTTAACTGCTTTGACAGACATTTGCTGACAATCGCCTGAAACAGACCAACGAGATGCTGCAAGGCATCAAACTCATCAAGCTGTACGCCTGGGAGGACATCTTCCTGAATGCCATAGGAGGAGCCCGTCGGGATGAGATCGGACAGATGATAAGGCAGATGTTTTGGAAAGTTTTCCTCAGTAAGTCTATGTATCGGTTAATAGCAGGACAGTGAAAAGGACCGTTGATGGGCGGTGGTGATGGAGGGGGGGGGGGAGGGAGGGATGTATTGACCAGCATTTTAACCATAATTCTTAATTTTGGAAATGGAACAGTGTGTCAATGAAAGCAGTAGGTATATTGTGTTTGTTTCCTTTGGATAGGAAGGTGAGCCACTGACAGATAAAGTTGTCGTGGATATGACAATGTTTTCATTCAGAGATGCTACTTTTCAGGAAATATTTGTATTAAAACTAAATTTCAGGAAAACAAAATCATTCCATTTTGTTCCGTATATTGGTATAGTCATAATAGGAAAGTTACTGTGGAGATCATAAAGGAAATTTCAGATGATGTCCCTTCAAAGTTCAGGAAACAACATGAAAGATATAGCAAAAATTGTTTTGATACACATATGATTATAATATTAAATGGTTTTTGTGAGCAGATATTATTATCATTGCAAAATTATAAATATATCCCCCAACTCACACATTTATTTTTCGTACTTTCTAAGTAAACTTCATAGCTTCTATGTTTAGTGCTTATGCATGTGTCATAAACTGGTTTCCTAGTTAAACCTAATTCTTTCTTTCTTTCAGATGGAGTGACTGCAGCAGCTCCACTTCTTGTGATGTTGACAGTAAGTGTAGTCATATCTTTGTTTCTGGATCCTTCTGGACTGTCAATGAATTTTTAATGGACTATTTTCTATAAACTCCGGCCAATAGTCAAAAGAGAGTACAGTGCTTCATATGTCTCCAAATTTGTGGTTTGTTCTTTAATGATGGCGATTTCTGAATTCAAATTTTACCCAAATGGCTGTTCCATTGGAAGGTGGGGGACTGGGGCAACATACATCAGTCAGAGGGACTTCTCACTTGATTTTATTTCCTCTGCCCCCAGATACGACCACAGGCATTTTGTTTACAAATTGTAGTTTGAAAACAGCTGAAGCAGCAACAGCAGCAGTATTGGTCATAAAAGCAGAGGAGCAGTCGTACGGTAGTGATCGCCGACATCACGTTTGCGGCACTCTCCATCTTCAGCCAGCTCAGCCTGCCCCTCCTCCTCCTAACAATGATCAAGATTGATAATGATGATGATGATAACAATGAGGATAATGATGATGATGAATGATAATGATAATAATAATAATGATAATGAAGATAATAGTGATGATGGTAATGATCATAATAATGATGTTGCTATTGTCTTTTCAGTCCTACAGCCTCTTTACTGTCCTGACGGGCAAGGCCCTGACCCCCGACATCATGTTTGCGGCGCTGCCCGTCTTCAACCAGCTCAACCTGCCCCTCCTCCTCCTATTAATACTGAGTGATGATGATAATGATGATAATGATGGTAATAATATTAATGATGATAATAATGGAGTTGCTTTTGTCTTCCCAGTCCTACAGTCTCTTCACCGTCCTGACGGGCAAGGCCCTGACCCCCGATATCACGTTTGCGGCGCTGTCCGTCTTCAACCAGCTCAGCCTACCCCTGCTCCTCCTCCCAATGATCTTCACTTTCCACGTGAATGCCGTCATCAGCACCCGCCGTCTGACCGCTTTCTTCGGTGCCGCTGAGGTGGAGGATAAAGATGATGGAAGGAAGGCGGAGGATGATGTGCACTCCAGATCGGAATCTGATGCTAGTGCAAGCATGGAGGTGAGCATCTTGAGATTGGGGTTGTGGGGAGTGACTGTGAAGGAAGGGAAGAGGGACACAGGGACCTCTGCTTAATCCTTGGGGGGTGATTACCATTGGTGAAGGTGATAGGACAAACTTTCACTTCTGAGGTGATCTGGATGTAGCTATTTTTCCAAAGCGAAGCTGAGGAAAGATAGCATATACATTCAGAGTATGTCTCATCACTTGAAACCAAAGATGATTATTTGCTTTATATTCCACATCTGATGCTATTTAATTGAAGGATTAAAGATTCCTCCCTAAGAAAAAGACACTTGTGCCTGAATGTGGAATATGTCAACCCACTGCTGGGTGTGCACCACGCGGGACCTTTGATGCAAGAGCATGTGTGTTAGCGTATGTTGCACAGAAGAACCGCTCACGAAATACGTGCGCTGCCGGCTGCACTGCGTCGAGCGATTGATAGGCAACTGATAGTCCAGGTGAAACACACTTTTATTTCGCGTGTACTCAAAAATATTAACAATGCGTTATGACTGTGTGGACTGAAGAGATCAGTGAAACACAAAAGTGCCAACACCTTTGAGCAACAAACAACAACAAACTCTTCTTATCGAGTGATCTGATGGGCAAAACTATGCTTTATTACGTGACAAACTCTTGCCCAATCCTACAAGAAGATTCTTAGTATGTGAAATGTAATATTAAATAAGCATCCTCAGTTATAACTGCATTATTGCATTCCATCACCTTCAGGTTCCACCGGTCAAGGTCAAGAATCCGAAAAAGAAGCGAAGAGGCTCGGACGACGAAAAACGCCACCTCCTGGAGGAGAGCGTAGATCATGAGGAGGATGGATTGAATAGCAAAGCCCCCTACCGCTACGGTACTCAGTCGAGGCATTCCCCCGCCCCAAGGTTTAGGGCAGCATCCCCCGGCAAATCGCTCCCAAGTGATGTTATGCTGAAGGTATGTACATCAAAGGGAAATGTCAAGATTGGAAGATTCCATGTAGACCTGAGTCAAAACGTTTACACGACGTTCACACGACCGTTAAAAAGCAAAACGTTTTGCAATTTTACAATCTGTTTAAACCCTTAATTATCAACATATGGGAAAATACCAGTTGCTTTGAGTTGCCATCCATTTTTAATGCCTTTTGGCCATGGTTTTATGACCTCAATTTATGTGAAAATACCCAACTGCTGTGTTTCCACTTTGCAATCATGTTATCAGAACTAAGATCTCTTCCCCCCCCCCAAAAAAAAAAAAAACTGTACAGACTGCCACACACAGACCTATTACCACTAACTGTGTTAACTCTCATAATTCCAGACATTTTTTTTCTGTCAGTCTCCAGACAAGGTCACAAGTTGCTGTCTTAAAACTGTAGTCTATAAAACATACACCACATTGCTATTACATGTAAGTAAAATTGATTAGACCTGTAGAAAGAGAAGTTGAAAACACTGCATGTTAACATCAAGTTGCCTCCCTATACTGTCAAGGAAAGGACACAAGAATATTATCATTCCTCAAGAATTTAAACTTTTTCATACCAGTACATTGCAATACACAATGTTGTAGAGTCTGATGTTAAGGTTAGTTGTGACGTTTATGTTTTATTACCTCTTCACATAAAGCAGGGACATTTGTTACCACTCCGTGACCATCAATCACAGTAACCCCAGGTGCACGCTTAAAATTACTCAACTGATTACCAGTGTACTTTATTATTATACTCAAGAACCCATAAATTACACCTAGGTTTTAACGGTTTGAAACGTTTTTATGAAGAGCTAAAACGTTTCACACAAAACACTTAATGACTCAGGCCTAATTCCATGACATTTGCTGTGGCGACAATTGCTCCAACAATTATTTCATACACTAACCCTGACCTAAACCCTAACCCAAACACAAACCCTAACCCTATTCTGAACAGGAAACCCAATGTCAACCCTTACCCTAACTCTTTGTCTTCTGAGATATTGTCACCGGAGCAACTGTCGCCGGAAAGTTGTCCTCAATTCAGGACACAACGCTCCCAGAGTTAAGTATACTGTTTAAAGACAGAGTAAAGGATTTGCACATCAGAAAACCGTAAAATGAATGAAATCAGCTCAAATTGTTCACAATGTGAAGATTAGTATAAATAAACACCTGTCATAGAACCTTTGGGTAGAATACGTAGTTTTGGTGAAAATCTGGACAATTAAACTTCAAAATAAACAGTGACGTCGACGTGCACGGGCCGTTCCAAAATTGTCCGATTAGCCGTTAGCCGAAGGTCGCGCGGAGTTTAGCCGTTTAACCTATCAGTGTGCTCCGCTGGTCTTGTGACGGTACACATAACCGCGATTCGCAATTTGAGCAAAATTTAAACTCACGGAAAGAATAACATTCTGTAACATGTCGTTATTAGTTTTTCTCATAAAACAACAAATTCATGACGTATGGATCTCAAACTTTCAACACAACATTTGTAAGTACTAAACTACCGTTTGGTATTGATAGTGAAAGGAAGTAATGGACTTGCAAATCCCTGACACAATCTTTAAAAGTTTATGCTGTGAAAATGTCATAGTCTTTGTTGTATGGTTATTATCAGAAAATGCTGTGCCGGTGAAATTTATCATGCAGTTTTCTGCGGGATTGATTTGTAACATTAATTTAATACTGTGTGATTTATTGCTTGTTCTTTTCAGGTAAACAAAATGATCAAACCCTGTGAACATTTATTCTTCAACATACGTAAAGCATTTGATTTAGGAATGTGTTCAAAGTGTATATTTAATTCACCCATTCCTGAGTCGAATAGTATGAGCAGTGCCCTCTTGATCTTGCCTTTTATTTGGTAATTATTATTATTTTTTTTAATTCCTTTCAGGTCACTGATGGATCCTTCACCTGGGACAATGAATCCACCACTCCCATCCTGTCAGACATCAACATTGAGATTCCAGCCGGTTAGTTTCACATTGATACTTAACTCTTAATGTGCAAGAGGATTTAAACCTCTATGGGCTTTATGTGTATTATGTGGTGCAGATCTGTGTCTTCAGCACGTTAAGATCACATACCCCAGAAGTTTCTCATTCACTGCGGCCCACGATGTTCTGGAATGGCTTAGGGGTTTCTTCTCCAACTGTCTCTTGAACCTGACTGTTCCCAGATCTGGCGTAAGGCAACAGTCGTCGCCATACCCAAACCCAACAAGCACGACGATCCGAAGAACCACTATCGTCCGCATGCTCGGCTCCTGTGCGTCCCATTCAAGCTCCTGAAAGACTCCTCCGTAGCCGTTGGAAGCCTGTTCTCGACCCTCAGTTACGCGTGATGAGCAAGCCTGGATTCCGTCGCTGGTAGGAGCACTGTCCAACCAGATCGTGCATTAACTGATGATATTGGAGGCAGCTTTTGAAAAAGGGATCAAGGCGGGCGTGAATCTTGGTTGACCTAGCCGCAGCATATGATACAGATAATGGCATCAGGCTTACTCTGAATCCCTAAAATTCTTTACGCTACTACGCATCATCCCTGACCGCCACCTTGTGGCGATTCATCTGCAATATCATCTCTAACCGCAGTTCATGCCTCAGACAAGTGATGGACAGGTCGAGTCGAATGCGCCGACTTAAGAGACGGGGTCCCCAAAGGTTCAGTTTTTGGGCTGCCGACACTAATTCAACATCTAACAGCCAGTGATTCTCGCCTACCTACTCATCATGCCAAGTATGCATGACGCAGGATGACGGGGCACATGCTCGCACTCCTGTACTCCGACAAAAGCTGGAAGAGCTGTAGAGAACACTCTATCTTCAGACAGGATGGCTCTCGCTGCATATCTGAGGGAATGGAAGACTCAAAGCTGAGTTCCACAAAAACTACTGCAACACCCTTCACCCTTAACACAAAGGAGGCCGCATCGCCAGCTTACAGTCCAAACTTGATGGCTCAACGCTGCCTTGTAACAGTACCCACATACTTGGGTAAAATTTAGACAGACAAACTCACCTTCAGACCAACACATCGAGCACTGGGTGTAAAGTGGGCATCAAGGAACATCTCCTGCGGTCGTCTTGCTGGTTCCTCCTGGGGAGGCTCATACAAGTACTCTGCGAACAGGGCCCTGGCACTCGCCTATAGTGCTGGGCAGAATATACTGCTCCAGCATGGGTGCAGGAGTACGCCATGCTAAAAACTGGATGCTACCTCAATGACACGATGAGATTAGTGACTGATGCCTAACGACACCCCCAGTGAAAGTACCTCCCTGTCCTACTCTGGAATTGCTCCTGCTTCCTTCGCAGGCAACACCACATGTCAACCCTCGTCAAGAATCACTCCAAGACACTTCTCACACTCGACTGCATGCCGCCACCTATACAGCTCAAAACCTTGGGCCACCAACATCTAACGATCTCTTCGCCTTTCAGCCGCCAAGCAGGCCTCACTCTAGACTCGCGACTTCAAACCTTCTGGAACAATGGAAACATGAATTGGCAAACGAGACGGCGAACCTGCCCAAGCTGGTCCCCTGGAACGAACACCCCAACCAGGAGCCGGTCCTCCAACGCAAAGATGGGTACCTGAACAGCGACTGCGTACGGAGTCGGCCGTATTTCAACGGCCAGCATGTACAACTGGGCGCTCCGACCTTCACCAGCATGCCTGGTGTGGTGGCTCCTCAACAGACGTCGGAACACATCATGTCCGAAATGCACCAAGCTTTGTCCACCTGGGGGCCCTACGGCTTGACGCTCACCAATCACCCAGCTTTGCCACCATGAACTGGATCAGCAACTTAGTGATGTAGTTTAGCAGATTGGCCTCATACGCAAGAAGAAGAAAGAAGAAGCACGTTAAGAGTTAATTCTGTCAATTATAACTTGTCACTTAATAGGATGGCAGACCTGTAGTACCCGTACCTGTACCCATATCTGGATCTCAAATAGCCTGAGTTTTTTTTTGTTGTGCTGAAAAAAAGGTGCAAATGAGATTTACTGCCTTTAAATCACTATTTTTTTTTCAAAAAATCATCACATAAATCAGTGATTCAAATTGCCATTGATATAATTTGCCAACCCTGATATGACCCATGATAGACTTCCATTCCAATCACACAACATGACTTCACAAAAATAAGACCAACTGGTCGCCCACCAATAAATTTGCTGGGGAGATCAGATAGTTGGTGAGTTGGGAATACCCGTACAAGAGGCTGAACATGTAGCCCAGGGTAGAATAGACTGGAAACAGATGATTGATAATAAAACAATTGGACGCTTAGTCTTATTCATTTAAGTCAATGGTTGCCACAGATATACCCTTTCAGTTATTTCCGTGTTAACTGACTTGAATATTTATGTGTGTGTTTTACAGGTCAGCTGACAATGATCGTTGGTCAGGTGGGTGCAGGCAAGTCA
>JZLH01S0344855.1:19759-36077 GCA_001188425.1 Eucidaris tribuloides
ATCGCGAGGCACGATGGTTTGAGAGGGGAGTTAAGGAGTCGATTTACGTAAAAAGGGAGGCGCCATCTGTCAACAGGGGAGGGGGCCTGTGGCACAACTTAGGTGGGGTCTACAACTTGGCAGTTCGGAAGATTCCCTGACATTTTCCGAAATTCTTCGACCCCGTCACGGGTCATCAACCAATAGCCCCCGAAGATCAGTCGGCCTGATGAAGTGTCCCAGGTAGGATGTGAAACATCGCATCTCATAAACAAAGTAAGTCCAGTTGACAAGTTTTAACGTTTGAAGTGTTTCATTTTCAGTTTAAAATACACACTTATCATTTTCCGATCTTACACTCAAAACAGATATTTTGGGTTGTCTTTCCTTTTCAATGGTGTGTGCTTCATCAACGAATATAACAAAAAGTTTACCAGGAAACATCAGGGCGGCTCATGCCATTTACCTTCTCAAGTCTAAACTCAGTTGGACGGTGCTTGTAAACCCGTTATTGAGATTTAAATGAAGAGTGCGTACATACCTTGAGATGGCAATCAACTGATTGGTTTGCCGAGGAGTCACTGCGTAGACAAACGTGCTGGCTTCAATTGCGTCAAAGGCCATGGAGCTTTGGCTACATATGATTTCAGCTTGATACCCTAAAACTTAAACTTACCATCGTTAGGATTTTGATAAAATTTGATACATTGATGAACAGATTAAATTTCAGAGTTGAATCGCTATCTGTGTCCTTTGCATTATTTCTTTCATGTATGACATCATAGAAGCTGGAAAGGGCAAGCCATCGGATGCGGGCAAGATCATCGAGAAAGAGGAGCGGATGCGGGGTTCGGTGTCCCTCAAGTACTACTGGTACTACCTGAAGGTCTTCGGCCCAGCGTTCGGTATCTTCCTCTTCATCCTCGCCATAGCCCAGAATGCAGCGCAGGCTGCTACCAACTTCTGGCTAGCGGACTGGTCCGATGCGGGGGCCAACAAGACCAACATAACAGTGGTGAGTTTGAATTTTGAGATGGTTTAACCCATTGGAGACGATTTGATTTGATTTGATCTTGTTCTTGTTCTTTGTCTCCAAAGGGTTAGCTACCCTCCCATAAATCAATAAAGTGTCAGAAAATCTCTGTGGTTGCCTCCTTTGTTTACTATATGCATGGACTGAAAGCAGCATCACTGCAATCACTACAAAAACCCCAGTATTTTTTTTTTTAGGGGGGGGGGGTATTGGGTCATTTTGAACTAAATTTTATCTTACAGTGAGAGATTGAGATTGTTTTTACTGATGTTATTGTTGTTATTATTATTGATATTGCATTATTATCATGATCGTCATCAACATCATCATCATCGTCATCATTATCATCTTCATTATCATTATTGCCATCTTCATTGTCATAATCATTATCTTCATTATCATCATCATCGTCATTGTCATCGTCATCGTCATCTTCATTATTATCTTCTCCTCCTCCTCCTCCTCCTCCTCCTCCTCCTCATCATCTTCTTCATTCTCATCATCGTCATCTCCATAATCATCATCCCACCATTATTTTCTTCATTATCATCATCATTATCATCATCATTATCTTCTTCATCATTGTCATCATTATTGTCATTATAATCATCATCATTATCATTATTACCTTTACATGACATGACCTTGTCACAGCCAGCCATTTGATCATGATCAACATATTTTTTGACTTTTGGTATTTCCAATTATGTGAATAACTTTGTTTCTCTTCACACGCAGGAAGAGGCCCAGGCCATTCTTGATCAGTATCTCGGAGGCTACGCTGGTCTGAGCAGCGCTAACATTGTGATTGGTCTGCTGTGGAATACACTGCTTCTGCTCGGTAGCCTGTATGCCGCTCGTAAAATGCACGAGCACATGTTGGTGCGCATCATACACACTCCTCTCAGGTGAGACATATGACCTTTAACCTTTCTCATAGCATTACACGAACCTAGTCATGTTAAATGAATATGGTTTGCTTATTGTCCTTATACATATTGAAGTATTCTAAGTGACTGCTTGAGGTATGCCAAGTAATGGCTCAGGACTTTCAACAAGACCATCCTGCTCTACTCAAAACACCACATTGGCTTCTGGAGACATTTTGATGTGGGTTGGGGCCCAAATTTGACATCTGTCTGATTCAGTTTATTAAACAATACATAAATTATGTTAGAGAATGTAAACTGTTTATAAATTAATTTTTGTTACCTTTTGTTCTTAATTAAAAACATGTGGGAAGCATCATGGCTCAGTGGATAAGACCCTGGTTTCTCATGCGATAGATTCCCAGTTCAAGTCCACATCATGGTGGTTGTGTCTTTGTGTAAAGACACTTCATCTGTATAGAGGGTTCCCACAATAATCTCATCCCATCCGTCTGATAGAATGTAAAACCACAGGTTCTGTGTTGATATAAAGCACCTCCACACATAATAAACCCTACACATCTATTATAAGACGGGTTCAAGAATGACGCGATGTGATTGGTCAATTGACAGGCGTGGAGCGTGCATTTAATTCTCCTAATGTGCATGCCGAATTGATAACACATGATCGATACCTGACGATATTCGCCGCGCCGATATATCGGCAGCGCAGCCAAATTGAAAAAGTCCTTACTCGTACGTACTCGTCTGTCCGTAGTAGTAGTCGTGTTAGAACTTACGGTCGAGTGCTCGCATCTACTAGTACTCGTTTGAAGTGTTGTCTAGGAATTAATGTAGAGTCTAATAGTTGTGATTCCCTAGTGATGTTAGCAAAAGCATGGAAATGGTGAGTAAAAATGTGGGTCGTCTTTATTTTTTTTATTTACGTGTCATAACGTTAACATAACGTTCACGTATTTAGGCCTACGACTACGTTAGAGTAACTTAGTCCTAGGACCAGGTCTAACACCCTATAGGTCTATTAGATCTAACGTTAGATGTAACGTAAAGCCTTAGAGTCTAATTTTTGCTGCATATTTTCGGGCTGTATTGCCGACCCGTCTTATAAAACAATTGATGCACTGTTGTTCGTGTATTAGGGCAGTTCCAGTGCACTCTGTTTAGTCAGTGCGATCGATAACGCACTTGCCCTGCGGGCGCGTGCGTTATCACTCGCACTGACTAAACTTCGTGCACTGGCTCTGCCCTAATACACTTGCAACGAGTGCATCAATTGTATACTAACATTCCTGCAATACTGTGACTTCACACCTACCTACATTACGCATGAAAGGACAACACTAGAAATTGGACAAGGATTTATGGGCTACCCGTGGTGGCTTCCACTCAAATGAATAAGAAGAAGAACGATTGGCCCACTGGTTTACAGACTAATCAGCCTCTGTAACCAGCTTAAATCTCTTCGTTTGATTGATTTGTTTCTTAATTTTCTCTCTAATTGTACCAGATTCTTTGACACCACGCCCATCGGAAGAGTGCTGAATCGATTTGCGTCTGATGTTCAAGTTTTGGATCAGGTAAACAGCTTTACTCCGACTTGTTTATTCTTCATTAATTTAACTCTTAACGTGCCGAGGTCGCAGATCTGCACCACATAATACATATAAACTCCATAGGGGTTTAAATCCTCTGGCATGTTAAGATTTAATTATTACTTTGTCATCATCAGTGATGACATGGACTAGAAAAACAAACCTCATGAACTTAAACACTAGTGAGCCTGTATGTCTTTCCATTTTTCTCAAGGACTAATTTTCAAAAAACCGCCCCCTCCTCCCCCCCCCCAAAAAAAAAAATATATATATATATCAACAGTTTGGTAATTGTTTACCTCTTGCATCTTCGAGCAAACAATGAAAATAATGAAAATTTATATTTATATATTGTGTATTTTCTGTAAAAGAATGAATGCATGGTTGCTCGTAGTGCATGTCACAACACTGCCGATTTTTTGTAATGATGTTAGGAATTATCAAAAATTCATTCTTCTTTGCATGATTTTTTTCAAATTTTCTCTGACGTGTTTCCCTGATTTTTTGCTTCGATTTAAAAGCAACATGCTATTACCCTGGAGTTCTACTTTAACTCTTTACACGCTGATTTTATTTTGAGGGGATAATAATGACAATTGTTCTCTTGACATTTTCTTAAAATTTCACTCTTCTTTTGTGTAATTGAAAATAATAATTTTGCTACAGATGTTACTAAGGCAAAATAGCTATTTTTTAGTGTCTAATGTGCAAAAATCAATAAAAAAACATAATCATTACGATTGTTCAATTTAATTGTACGAATGTGCAAAATCGACTCTTTAGCGTGTAAAGGGTTAATGTTCAGAGCCATATTCCTTACATAAGACCAGATCTAGCAAAACCAGGTGCTTGGTGGCAGATAAAATTCAGATTACTGCAGTATTGGGTAGAACACTTTGCAAGCTACATTTTGATACATAATTTCAAAAAAATTAAACAGTTATAAGGAAAGTTACAACAATTTTAATTTTGGATTTTGTGCAGTGTTCAACATTAGGTATTTTGTTCCTTTTAAAGCCAGTTTCTACAAGATGTAAATTGCTGACAAGCGCCGGTTTTTGCTAGATTGGGTCGCATACTGATAGTCTAGTTGGCTGTCAATTTCTACCGTGAAAACTGTTCTTGTTATTTCATAGCGAATGGGTCAACTGCTGGTGCAGGCTTTGAAATTCACCCTGGCCTGTATAGCGGGCATCATCGTCAATGCTATCGTGTCGTGGTACTTTGTGGTGGCCATCACGCCTGTCGCCATCTTCTACGTCCTACTCATGAGATTGTTCATCACGACTTCGAGGTATGACGCCCACATATTCCAGTTCGAATTTATTATCCGGGAATGTGAAATCATTCCAGGTTGTGCTTTGTGATAAATGATTTTCCTAGATAATTTCTATATAAATTTGTTCTGTTTTATAATGTGCACGCAACTTTTAGTTGTTTTGTAAGTACCATGGATGTACTAAAATGGATATATATTAAGGCTGTGTCACACTGCACCGTCTAACGATTCCGTCTGCCTCCGTCTAAACTACTTACCTCGGCGGTGTCAGATGGTGGCAATCGTTAGACCATGGACCCTATCCATGGTTAGACTATGCAGAACAGCTAGTGTCGTCTGTCAACATGTAGATATGTCTGTAAACCAGCTGACAAAGGAATTAAAAAGTCCAATAAACGTACGCGTTTGTTTGTCAGACGGAATCATTAGATGGCGCAGTGTGATAATAGCTTTAAGGAATTAAAAAGTCCATTAAACATACGTGTTCGTTTGTCAGACGGAATCATTAGATGGCAGTTCACACAAGAAGCATGTCAAAGCGATATTGATGATAATAGGCCAGTTCACAGTTGGTACATGTCTTTGAACAGTGGGACAGGTCTGAAGTGAGTCATTTTAGAGCAATCATTTGTGTAGTGATGGAGGGCTGTATGAATTAATTTTGCTAAGTTTTGCTGACATCATACCTGCACCTTTACATTCCAATGTGCATCTGGTGCAGACATGGATATTCATAAGATAGCTTACATGAAGACCACTCTAGTATTTATATGAAATCAGTGGTTGCACAACCTGTCCTCAGTTGTCTTTAATCTGCATATGGGCAATTCCACGGAAAATGTTACCCAAGGGTGGACAAATGAAAATCAAGGAACAACGTTGTTTCACCCTGGAAAGTATTCAGGAAGGGTCATAAGAACATGACATGATGAAAAAATTGTGGCCCAAGTCGGAAAGATAATTTTTTGAGCTATTGAAATATAGTGGTTTTTCAAAGGCAGTGCAGAAAAATTCAGTGTGTTTTGCATGTATTTCTTCTGTTGTGAAAAATTGTGCTATAAGATGACTTTCAGGTAATTATTTTCATGCTAGAATAAAGCTGAGGACTCATTTTAACACCATCCTGCTGGATTCCAAAAGAAAATTTATCTTTTCTGAAAAATGGACATTTCAGTTTTTCTGATTTCTCTCTCGCTGGAAGTGTAATGTCCGTAACGTTTTAGGTGAAAAAGTTTTTGCAGTACACTATGTTTTGGTTCAATTTTGTTCTAAATTCAAATGCAAAGCTAAAATGTGATATCACACAACATATCCAGAATTTTTTTTGAGAATTTGCATCGTTCACCCCCCAAAAAGCGTTACGGACATTACATGACCGACGCGTTACGGACATTACAATTTGTAGGACAAGTATAGCTGCATATGATTGCAGTTCAAATACCTTGGCACCAACACAGCAGTGTTGATATCTGTCATAAATGGATGCCCTGGCACTTACATTAACATTAATTTGGGACATTTTCAGCAATAATGCACTATTTCACTTTAGTTTTGATTAATTCTAGCTACAGCCTTGTTGTGTACAATTGTACTGGTCCCATGCCATTCACTGTCTGATCGTTTGCATGGCTGCAAACACAGCAACAAAATCAACCTCGGCAAATGTACTCTTTTTCATTGATGCTGGAGAATTACAGGAGGATCAGGAAGAGAAACAACCAACTTCATGCTATACAAATAGCTTCCATTTGGGTCCTTTTCTCATGTGGAAATTAAGACACAAAGATCTGCCAAACACTTGCTTGATCAAGAAGGATCCATACTGATGGATACAGTATGAAATTTCTGACAAGACCAGGATCCATTAATTTCTTTGTGTACACTGTACACCAAAGAAGAAGTTATTTGCTACCCTCTCCCACAATGGACATCAGGAACCACTCCTGTTTCCAAGCTGATATGGAAGTAGAATATTCTCCAAACAGGCATTTCTGATACTTAATAGGAATGTGTTAATACAACTGAAAAAAAGTAAAGCAGATCCTTACTTGTGCAAAATGACATACTGAGCTTTTATTGAACTATTATGCATTTGTTTTGATTAGAATAAAAGCTGTTAATTAGTATAGAGTTATGTTCAGCCATGGCTATAGATGTCCTAGCTGATGTGAATGAATAGTGTAATGTCCGTAACGCTTCTTTAATTTCACTTTTTTTAATTCATTACACATTAATCAAACTTCATTACAAAAAATCAAAAAGGACTGCTTCCTACAATGTCATTTAGAGATCACCATTCCATTGCAGACAATTAAATAACGTCTTTTAGATTCTTACATTAAAAAAAGGTCAACAAACTAATAAAGAATGGCCGGTCTATACTCCCAAATAGTCCTCAATATTTGGCCCAACTTTTGAAATAAAAGATCTCATAAAAGTGCTATGGCAACATTTTGAAATGTCTATGATGTACTATCCAGGTGAAAAGAACCAAAAATATCAATACAAGCATGTGACCCTTACCACTTAAAGAAAGTGGACAAATCTGTAATGTCCGTAACGCTTAAAATGTAATGTCCGTAACGCCACAATTATGGCTGTAGAGGGTACATGATTCATCTGTTTCACTGAATTTAACTTTATTCCTTTTTAACACTTCCTTACTGTTCAATTTATGGGTAAATTGGTTGAACTGTGTGCTTAAACTCACAGACTTTTCAATGAATGCAAAGGCATGCAAAAAGTCATGTCCAAAAAATGTAATGTCCGTAACGGCAAACATTATGTGCAGTAACTTCCACACGAAGCGATGAAACTGATTGAAACTTGCACTGTTTACAATTTAAGGTCATATGTGTGTGATTCCATTTTATGAGTTCATAATAAAAAAGTTGTGTTATCCTAATGACCTTTTGAAGTTGCAAAAATTCTCTGAAATGTAATGTCCGTAACGCTGGAATTGCCCATATGTGCAAATAACAGCTGTTAACTGGCTTAACCTGATGGATACAAGTTTATTTCAATGTAAGACGCATTATTCATAGACCTCAGACTGGGATATCTTGTTTGTAGTTTCCATGAGTTAATTCTACTACCATGGAGTTGACATCCAAGACAATTGTGCACATTTCCCTTGGAAAGTAAAGTTTGTTGATGTATATGTGACCCGTCACCACAATACCCTGATAGAGTCACACATCTTATGAAATGTAAACATTGACAGAAAAATACTATTGTGAAAAATGTAAATAATTATTGAAACTTTTGCAACATGTGAAGGTCATAAAACTTTTGAATTTTCAAGACATTTCACTTTTTTATATCATTATTATGATATTCAACACTTTCCTTACCTTTGTGTTGTGCGACTTTATCAGGATATCGTGGTGACGTGTCACATATATCTTAACTAGTTACTCGTCTCTAAGTCCATTTATGTATCACTCAAGATTTCCATTTCTCAATTTACAGGGAATTACAACGACTGGAGAGTATCAGTCGATCTCCCATATTTGCCTACTTCTCAGAGACCTTGGGCGGACTTCCTACCATCAGGGCTTACAGGTACGTGGTAAAACAGTTGTTGCTACAACCTTGATGTATGTACATGTAAGTACTTTTCCTTTAAAATGCACCTGTAAAATTTACCACAGAATAAACACACCCATGCTCCCAACTACTGGTTGGCCACAACTCCTTTTAAAATAATCCAGCAGCCTAGGGTTTCATATTGGACAGGGCAAAGAGTTAAAGATAAGGCAAGTTTTGAGTACTTGCATAACAACACAATTTTGATATCAACTGTTTTCAAACCTTCTGTGAACAGATGATATTCTGAAAATGTCACTATAGTACAGGAGAGAGTACTGGAAAACAACAGAACACTTCGATTTTGACAAATCCTCTACATAGCTTCCCACTGCTGTCAAAGTTCTGTTTAAACTGCCAATCCTACAACTATTTATTACATTTGAAGTGAATTAGTCCTAAATTTTAATGCCAATGTAATATACTTTCACCTGGAAACCAATGAAATGTGGAATTTTGATGAAAGATTTTCCATCATCAACCACCAGTAATCTAGATCCTCTTTAAATGAAACAAGTAAAGAGAGTGATTATGGCTTTCACTTGCCAAGTGGAGCATTGGTTAGGGAGAGTAGAGGAATACCATCTACTGCACAGCAGTCAAATTTATCTAGATGTATGAGATTAGCTTTGTTTAATGAGAGCAGGGAAAAAATGCATCCACTTTCATTGTTTCTCTAAAATCCAACGAGTGTGCATGGATTTGGATGAATTGTTTATTTCTTGAAGTTTAATAGATAGTCTGAAATATTCTGAACTTGTGATTTGTTCCCCCAAATTTCCACAGTTTGCAGAAGCGATTTGAGAGGAACATTATAGCCAAGGTAGAAACCAACAATACGGCATTCATCTATCTACAGACTGGTAACAGGTGGCTTGGAGTCAGACTGGTGAGTAAACCCATCTCAGGGGCAAATCCAGATAAAAATTAAAGGGGGAGAGGTTACGAGGTTGGTTTGGTTGGTACATGGTTAAAGACACAAGTTAACATTTCATGGAACTTCATTTAAAAAAAAAACTGTCAAACTTTGATATCTGAGCTACATAATAGTGCTTAAATGGACGAATAAACATCCTAGCATACAGAAGTTTGGAAAATTATGCTTCCACTGGCATGGTATGCATGGATAAACATCCCCCTGACTCATTGCACAGACAGAGTATAGAGTAGTCAGACCCGTAACACAGTAGTCTATGGGAGGAAATACACAGGATCAGGAGAAGGTCACACTGCATACTCATAGATTTTCACTTTTTTAAAGCACTAACTAATCAATTTGAAGTACAATTTTTTCAGGGCTTCATTTTTAGACCTTATCACAGACAGAGCCTGAAGGATTATGTAGTTCAGCTTTTTAAGCTCGTAATTTGCCGAAGTAGCAGATCTGCACCATATAATACACGTACAGTGCATAGAGGAAATTCTCTGGCATGTTAAGAGTTAAACTGGAGTCATTATTAAATTGTGTCTTTAAAGTCTTGTGTATGAAAGTGATTGTTTATTATGAACAGGGGCATCGATCCATGTTTCGGATTGGGGGGGGGGGAGGGGGCGAAAGTGAAAAAATTTCAAAAATTTTTCGGCCAAATTGTAATACAGAATAAAAAATTGACAAATTTATGTGTTTAATAGTATTTATATGCCATGTTTAATGGTTTTATAGTGCTTTCCAAAAATGTTGTATTACAATATGGCGCAATTGTGGACTTTTTTCACTTTTTCCCCCTCCCATCCGAAACATGGATCGACGTCCCTGCGGTTTCCCCTGCGAGTGACAACCTTGCTGCGGAGTCAAATTTTACTCGGAATGGAGTCAGCTGAGAGCCAATCTATTCCGAGTTAAAGTGACTCGGATTTCCTAATTAATTTGATTCGGAAACATGTGGCATCAACAGAAAATCGAATCGATGCGAATAAAAGTAACTCGGAATAGGGTGTAGAGTCCAACATATTCCATTCCCAATCAAATTTGAATCCACAGAATTAAGAGTGTGTCTTCTCACACGCATAACACTTACATCTTCAGTAGACGGACCATCACTTCCGATTCCGATTCTGTCTAAGATATTAGCGATCGATTCCAGCCCCAATGACGTCACTTCGTCCATCACCGGGCTCGTTATCTCGACGATCCTTTCAGTGACTGCAGTTGCATTGTCTATATGGAACGGTTCCTAAATGGACACAGAATGCATTCGCTTACACTTTAAAAACTACGGTGTCAAAAACAACACCAGTCGGTGTTGTGAGAGGACTGCACCCTCGAGTGTTCAAAATACACCACGGACTTTGAATATAACACCAAATATTGTTTATATAACAAACAGGATGTGCTAAATGGGTGTTGACGAAATACCATGAATTTAACATTGGCGTATAATGCTTGGTGCGGTCCTCTCGCAACGCCGATTGGTGTAATATTAACACCACTATTCTTGCAGTGTATGGTGATCGATATCAATATTAATATTAATATCAATATATATTTTTTAAAGCTACCGGCTAACAGAGACCACAGTTTGAAAAGAAATATGAGATACGTAATAATCCGTGCTTTATGTGTCTTGGATAGTAGGTCTACAATGAAGCCCTAAGACAATTTTAAAATGATTATTTAGTGGTGCTTTAAAAAAAAGTAAAAATCTGCGAGTACTCAAGTTGACCCGATTTACCATGCCCATTTCCTACCCTGGACTATTAACTGTGTGTAGATCTAGGCTATTTTATACTCCACCGCAGTGGAAATTGTTCATTCATGCATAGCTTGCCAGGGGTAGCATAACTTTTCAAACTTTTGTACTCTGGGATGTTTGTTTGTCCATTTAAGCACTACTCTGTAGCTCAGATATCACAGTTTGACATTTTATGTAGGCCTATGTATCTGATGCTGATTTATTAAGTATATTCATACAAGTTTAGTGCTTTACAGTGAGCTTCAAAAAAGTAATCCATCATTAAAGTGTCACCTCTCTAAGGTAATTTATCATAGACATTTATAAGTATAATATCTGTAAAGAACAACTTCGACTCCTTCCAATGATACGGTACCTCACTCGCATCACTGGTGTCATACATGACCGAATATATTGCTCTTCAGAGGAGAACAATGCCGATTAATCACATTTTGACAACTTTCGGAAAGTTTTGGCAAGTTTTGGCTAAAAGTGCACAAATTGTAAGAAAAATACTCATCTCTAAAACATGAATCTAATCATCAGTGTCTTTAGTCATTCTTCCATCGACCAAACCTTGCAAAAAAAAACAAACAAACAAAAAAAACCACGTGTGATTTAACACTGTTCTTTTCAAAAACAATGGACTGTGTCATGCATGGCACACGTGACGTACCATTGGAAAGAGAAAATGGTACTCTTTGTGAATAATTTACCTATAAATTTCTATAGTCGGAAATATTTTCCGTATGAACATGGATTACCTTCTTTTGATACACAGTTATTGTACATTAAAAACGTTAAAAAACGCTATATTACATTTTGGACGACCCGTTTAAAAATTATCAAACTTTGCTATCTGACATATCTGACAGTGTTTGAATGATCAACAAAATAAATACAATAGAATATAAAAGATCAGACAATTATGCTGTCACTTGTAAAAATATGTACAGATCCAAGGGCGTAGGCTGGTTTGGGCACGGGGAGGTGCACATCTTGGGGAGGTGGAACTAAAGTGACATGGGGAGGTGCACATCTTAGGTAGGTGGAACTTAAGTTGAGTAAATCAGGCGTTGAAAGGCAGAAAAAGTGTGCAAATGTTCGTTTTGCTTGCCAGGGCGGAACTCTATGGCTCTGCGGGGGGGGGGGGGGGGGTGCACGTGCACCCAGTGCACCAGTGCACCCCCAGCTATGCCCTTGAGATCAAAACTGGCACATGAGTTATTCTACAATACAGCAGTCGAGGGAAAACTGGAATGGTTTTCTCAATTTTTCTACTTTTTTAACGCACTTAATGATCATTTTGAAACTGTAATTTTTTTCAGACCTTCATTTTTAGACCTTAGGCCTATCAAAGCACCTAGTATCATGGGGAATCATGTACGTTACATTGCAAAATGGAGATATTGTTTAAACGGTTCGTTGATGATTATAAATCTCTCCCTGTACCTTTTGGAGTTCCAGGAGTTGTTCGTCAACGTAAAGTTTCCCCGCAGTCATTCGTGGTCACCACCCAATAGGGCGGGAGAGATGCAGTACCGCCGGTTAATCGCGCTGTTAGGCGGCGCTGTCCACCTAAATATAGGGAAAAATAATTGAAACGATTCCATTAGAGAAGAATATTCGTCGGTTGTCCGACATAAGTGCCCTAGCATAATGTTCCCGACAGAGGCCTTAACAGTAATTTTCTCTCTAATTGATCAATATTGCTTATTTGAATTTACACTTAACAGCCTGACAGAAGGTTTAAAAATATCTCACTACTTTGATTTCATGTGAAAAGAGCTAATCGTTTTAATTTAGAACAATTTAGTGTTAAGGCCTTCTGCCATTATGCTGGGACCCTTTGCCGAACAACCAACGAATTCGATGGAGCTCTACGACTGATGAATAATTGCCATCTAAAAGCTCAACATAAAAAAGAAATATGATCGTACATGATGGAAAAGTGTTAGGGATGATGCATAATCACTGACTTTATCATTTTATCATTCAGAATTCACTCTTCATCAATTTAAAACATATCATTCCGCATTTGATTCCCTTGATCATGATATGTTAGATTTACTTTTAACAAAAGAGTTTTTAAGGTTGGCTTCATATCTGGTGTATGCCCTTAATGTGATCAACGCCGCCTCCTGTTTTTTTTTTGCTCGTTCGTTCTGGACACTCCATTCCTTTTCGAACCTCTTGTTGTGCGGGTTAGGTGCTCAACATGATTGTATGACTTTGATATAGATTTATGTTTATGTTTTCAGTCTGGAAAAACAGATTACTGCGCATTGGTATGTACGTACAGCTTCTTAGTACACTCTGCGCTTATTCTTGGTTCTTCATTGCGATTTAATTCAGCCCACTCGCTATAAATTTCACATCCGATATATACATATATGAACATTTAATAATACATAAGAATACGAAAATCGAACAGACACGAAGAACAATAAGAAAAAAGAGGACCGAAGCAGAGAAGAAGAAGAGTTGAAAGAAGAAGAAGACAAAAAGAAAAAGACAAAAGGAGGAGAGAGAAGACGAAGAAGTAACAAGGAACAAGAAGGAATAAGAAAAAAGACAAAGAGAGGAGGGAGGAGAGAAAAGAAGAGAAGAAGAAGAAGAAGATAGATGGATTGATTAAGTAGAGAAGAAAGAAAAAAGGGAAGAAGAAGAAGATGGACATAGAGGAAGGAAAAATGAAAACGCAGACTGCAAGGCAGAAACTTACGCTTGATCTATTATCGGTGCAGAGAAGTCCCCATATGTTTAGCGCTTGTAATTGAATGAGCAAGCTGGAAACCCCGCCTTCTCCGTATGTCATTGTTCATGTTGTCGCTGGCAGTAACGTATATATAAACAACTGATGGCACACAATGATGATAAGAAGATTCCACGTCAGATTTTAACGATGTTGAACAAGTAATATTATTGATGAGAAAATGGAAATCCTCGCGAACAAATAACTTTGTAAAGTGGTACTTGTAAATTTATTTAAGTTATCAATGATATAGCGATATTTAGTCACGCGATTTACTTGACGGGTAAATTCTGCACTTCGTCGTTATGACGCTAAAGAATTCAGGCTTAATCAATCATAACTCATAGGGGCGCTCGGGGAGGCAGCACTGTCTTGAAAGCAATTTGACTATTTGGAGGCCAAGGGCCGGTGAAGAAGTAATAGCATCAAATCATTACACTTATTCTGCTTCAAGTTAATTCGGTATAAACTTGTCTTTCCACCGATGTAAATGATAAATAGACACCGACATTTGCCTAGATAAAGAGAAAGCAATAAGTAGATGAAACAAAAAATGTGTAGTATTTCGAATCGTTTTCGATTCAAACAGCATTTTGAAAGTCCGTCTTTCTGACCACACGCCTAGTTAAAACTACGGTTTTCTCTATTCTAAACTTTTTGACCTCGACTCACAGACGCGAAGAAGAGTGCTATTTACCCCATTTAAAAGTCCGATGATCATTATGTCTATGAATTATATGCATAATAAATATACTCGAAAACCTGAACAGATCCATTGCATGTGTGACCACCTCACCTACACTCACAAAAATTAGGCAAATGATATATATAATTATCAGACTAACAAAACCTCCAATTTTATTAAGAATAATCATTAAGACTTAACAATGAATACTACAAAACTATATTTACAATTGGAGAACCTATCCGCATTCAACCCTATTGATGAAATTAAGAGAAGCGTTTCGGAGGTGCGCAGTTTCACCGAAAAGAGAGAAAAGATGATTAACAGACTTAAGGCTGTGTCACACTGCGCCGCTCATAAGCTAGCTGTCACACTCGGCGCGTCTAACGATTCCGTCTGCCTCCGTCTTAAATTATTTACTCAGGGTGTCAGACGGTGGCACAATGGAATCAATAGAATGGAACAGAACGGAAAAACAACTTCTGTCAACGTCTAGAATTACATGGTGTAATCCAGTGTAAAAGAATTAAAAAAGTCCAATAAACCGTTTATAACGTTACGCGTTTCGTTTCTCAGACGGAATCGTTAGACGCGTGCAGTGTGACAGTCAGCATTAACGATTCTGTCTTCCTCCCGTTCTAACAATATTAGGGAGCTTTCGATTCGCTGACCGGTAAGCAAAGAGGACGGCGGGTTAGGAGCGTGCAATCCGCTCTGCGCATGCGACGAATACGCAAACTTACCGTCCCCTTGCAAAAGACAACCGCACTTGGGTAAATTAGCGTTTTCGGTTTGTGAAGACTGACGGAAGAGTTGGTAGACCCGCATATTGCGTACTTTAGAGCGGCGTTTTGACGCATGGTGTATTCAGTTTTTGTATTCTGCTCATTTCGCTCTGTTCATGTTACCTGTCTTTCTCTTTTTGTTCTTCTATCAAGTCTTTTCCTTTCTTCCTTTCGCTTCCTTTCTTTCTTTCTTCTTTTTTCTTATCGTGTCTTTCGCTTTCTTATTTTCCTATCATTTTTTTCTTTCTTTGTCTTTGCTTTCCTTCTTTCTTTCTTTGCCTTCTTCTTCCTTGTCTTTTCTTTGTTTCTGTTTGGTTGTTTGCTTTATTTCTTTCTATCTGTCTTTCCGTCGTGTTCTTTCTGTATTGGTGCCTTCTTTGTTTCCTTTCTTTCCTTCTTTCTTCATATCTGTCTGCTTCCTTTCTGTCTGTCTGTTCTTTTCTTTGTTCAGTTTGGTTTTTTCTTTACTTCTTTCTATACTGTCTTTCCTTTCGTTCTGTCTGTACTTCGGCCTTATTCTTTCTATCAGTCTTTCCTTTCTGTCTATGCCATCCTGTCTTTTTTCCATCTTTCTTTTATCTTACTTGCCTTTCTGGTTCTTCTTAGGCTATCTGTCTTTCGTTCGTTTCCTTTTTTTTTCTTGCCTGCTCTGTCTTGCTTTTTTGCTTTTTTAATTCTTTCTTTCTGTCTATCCTTCCTCTTCTTTGCAAATCTATCTCCTTTTTCTTTCTTACTTGTCTGTGCTTTCCTTGCATTCTTGTTTTATCTGTCTGTCTTTCCTTTGTTTCTGTTTGTTTTTGCTTAAAAAAAAGGAAAAAAAAAAAAAAACAAAAAAAGAAAAAAAAACGCTTATTTCTCCTCGTTCTTTCTGTCTGTCCTGCCTTCTATCTTCTTTACCTTTACTTTCCTTCTATATATCGGCCTGTTCTTTTTTCGCATCTTTCTTTTTATCGTACTTGCCTTGTTCTGGTCTTTCTTAGGCATATCTGTCTTTTGGTTCTCTCGTCCTTTTCTTCTGTCTTTCTTTTTGTTTTTTGGATGTCTTTCTTTCTGTCTACCG
>JZLH01S0344855.1:36102-52136 GCA_001188425.1 Eucidaris tribuloides
TCACGTATTTAGAGCCTGAGCGACTACTGTCTAGAGTTAACTTAGTCCTAGGACCAGGTCAACACCCTATAGGTCTTATTAGATCTAACCGTTTAGATGTAACGCTAAAGCCCCCTTAGAGTACTAATTTTTGCTGCATATTTTTCGGGCTGCTATTGCCGACCCGTCTTATAAAAGCAATTGATGCCACTTCCGTTGCTTCGTGCTATTAGGGGGGACATTCCAGTGCACTCTGCTAGTCAGCTGCGATCGATAACGCACTTGCCCTTGGCCAGTGCAAGCAGCTAACATGGAATAATGCGTTATCACTCTGCACTGACTAAACTTCGCTGCACTGGCTCTGCAACCTTCGAATACACTTGAACTGAGTTGCTGCATCAAATTGTAATATTTATACCTAACATTCCTGCAAACTTGGACTTCACACTCTACCTACATTACGCCATGAAAGGACCAACACTAGAAACTTGGACGAAGGATTTATGTCGGCTACCCGTAAGGTGGTGCGTTCCACTCAACAGAATAAGAAGGAAGAACGATTGGCCACTGGTTTACAGCACTAATCGAGCCCTCTGTAACCAGCCTTTAAATACTTCTTCGTTTGCATTGATTGTGTTTCTTAATTTTCTCCTCTAATTGTGACAGATTCCTTTGACACCACGCCATCGGAAGGAGTGCATGCAATCGATTTGCTGGTTCTGATGTATCAAGTTGTATGGATTCAGCGTAAACAGGCCTTTACTCCGACTGGTTATTTCTTCATTAATCTTAAACTCTTAACGTGCCGACGGTCGCAGATCTTGCACCACATAATACATACTAACCCATCAGGTTTAATCCTTCTGGCCCAGTGTTAAGATTTAATTGATTACTCTTTGTCATCATCTCAGTGATGACACTGGACTAGAAAACAAACCTCGATGAATTCTTAAACACTATAGTGCAGCCTTATGTCTTTCGCATTTTTTCTCAAGGACAATTTCAAAAAACGCCCCCTCCTCCCCGCCCCCAAAAAAAAAAAATATATATATATATCAACAGTTTGGTATTGCTTTACCTCTTGCCATCTTCGACGCGCAAACAATGAAAAATCAATGAAAATGTATATTATATACTATTGTGTGATTTCGTAAAGAGATGATCATGGGTTGCTCGTTAGCTGCAGTCACAACACTCGCCGATATTTTGTGTAATCCTATGTTAGGAATTCCATCAAAAATTCATTCTTCTTTGCATGATTTTTCAAATTTTCTCTGACGTGTGTTCGGGCTTGATTTTTTGCTTCGATTTAAAAGCCCAACATGCTATTACCCTGGAGTTCTACTTAACTCTTTACACCTGATTTTTATTTTGATAGAGGTTATAGATAAAAATGACAATTGTTCCCCTCTTGACATTTTCTTAAAATTTCACTCCTTTTTGTTGTAATTAAAATAATAATTCTTTCCTAACAGATGTTACTAAATGGCCCCAAAATTAGCTATTTTTTATGCTGGATACTTTCTTGCGTGCAACAATAAAAAAAACATAATCATTACGATTGATTCAATTTAATTGTCGAATGCTTCAAAAAATTCGACTCTTTAGCGTTGCTAAAAGGCGTTAATGTTCAGAGCCGATATGCCTTACATAAGACCAGATCTAGCAAAACCAAGCGGTGCTTTGGGTGGCAGATAAAAATTCCACGATTACTGCCAGGTATTTGGACTTGATAGAACACTTTGCCAAGCTACATTTTGATACATAATTCAAAACAACAGTTAGAACAGTTATAAGGAAAGCTTACAAACAATTTTAATTTGCGATTTTGTGCAGTGTTCCAACATTACGCGTAATTTTGTTCCTTTTAAAGCCTAGTTTCCTACAAGATGAAATTGCTGACAAGCGCCGTTTTTGCGTAGATTGGGCGCATACTGATAGTCTGAGTTGGGCTGTCAATTTCTACCGTGAAAACTGTTCCTTGTTATTTCATAGGGGCGAATGCCGCGTCAACTGCTGGTGCAGGCTATTGAAATTCACCCTGGCCTCTATAGCCGGCTCATCGTCGAATGCTATCGTGCTCTGCGTACTTTGTCGGTGCCATGTCAAGCCTGTCGCCATTCTTTCTACGTTCCTACTCATGAGATTGCTTCGATCACGACTTCGAGGGTGGCGTTATGCGACGCCACATATTCCACGGTTCAATTTATTATCCGGGAAATGTTGAAATCATGTCCAGCCGTCTTGCCTGCTTTGTGATAAATGATTTTGCCTAGATAATTTCGTTATATAAATTGTTCTGTTTTATAATGTGCACGCAACTTTTAGCTTGTCCTTGTATTTAGTACAAAATGTATGTACTAAAGATGCTCGATATATTAAAGCGCCTGTGTCACCACTGCCCAGCCGTCTAACTGATTCCGTCCTGTTTCTCTCCGTGCTAAACTACTTACCTCGGCGGTGGTTCAGTATCGTGGCAATCGTATAGACCATGGACTTCCTATCCGGGATGGGTTAGACTATGCAGAACAGCTAGTGTCTTCTGTCAACATGTAGATATGTCGTTAAACCAGCTGACAAGGAATTAAAAGTCCACATAAACGTACGCGTTTGTATTGCTGCAGACTGGAATCATTAAGCATGGCGCAGTTGTGAAATAGCTTTAACGGAATTAAAAAGTCCATTAAACATACTCGGTGGTTCGTTTGGGCAGACCGGATCATTAGATTGGCGTTCACACCAAAGGAAGCATTCTCAAAGCGATATGCATGATAAGTAGGCCAAGTTCACAGTTGGTACATGTCTATGGGTTGAACAGTGGGACAGCGTTCTGACCCAACGTGAAAGTCATTGTAAAGGTTAGAGCAATCATTTCGTGTAGCTGATGAGAGGGCTGTCATGAATTAATTGTTGCTAAGTTTGCTGACATCATAACTGCACCTTTACATCCAGTATCGTGCATCTGGTGCAGACATGCGCATATTCATAGATAGCTTACTATGAAGACCACTCTAGTATTTATAGAAATCAGTGGGTGCACAAACCGCTCTATGTCATTTTTAATCTGCATATGTCCAATTTCCACGCGAAAATGTTACCCAAGGGTGCGACAAATGAAAATCAAGGGCACAACGTTGTTTCACCCATGGAAAAGTATTCAGGAAGGGTCATCAAGAACATGACATTGATGAGAGAGAAATTGCTGGCCCAAGTCGGAAAGAGAATTTTTTGAGCTATTGGAAAATATAGCTGGGTTTTTCAAAGCAGTGCAGAAAAATTAGTGTGTTTTGCCATGTATTTTTCTGGTTGTGAAAAATTGATGCGTATAGATGACTTTCAGTTATTATTTTTTTTCATGCATTAGAAAAAGCTGAGGACTCATTTTAACACCATCCTGCCTCGGATTTCCAAAAGAAAATTTATCTTTCTGAAAAATGGACATTTCAGTTTTTCTTGATTCTCTCTCGCCTGCGAACATGTGTAATAGTCCGTAACGTTTTAGCCCGCTGAAAAAGTTTTTTGCGAGCTACACTATGTTTTGGTTCAATTTGTCTAAATTCAAATGCAAAGCCTAAAATGTGAATCACACCAAAACATATCCAAATTTTTTTGAGAATTGCATCCCGTTCACGCCCCCAAAAAGCGTTACCGGACATTACATGACCGACGCGTTACGGGACATTACAATTTGTAGGACAAGTATAAGCTGCATATGCAGTTGACAGTTCAAATACCTTGGCACCAACACAGCAGCTGTGATATCTGCATAACATGGATGCCCTGGCACTTACATTAAGCATTAATTTGGGACATTTTCAGCAATAACTGCACTATTTCACTTTAGTTTTGATTAATTACTAGCTACAGCTTGTTGTGTACAATTTGTACTGGTTCCCATGCTCCATTCACTGTCTGATCGTTTGCATGCGCTGCAAACACGAGCAACAAAATCAACCGTCGCCGCAATGTACTCTTTTTTCATTGATTGCCCTGGAGAACTAGCAGGAGCCATCAAGGAGAGAAACAACCAAGCTTCATGCCTATACAAATAGCTTCCATTTGCCGGTCCTTTTCTCATGATGGGAAATTAAGACACAAAGAATCTGCCAAACACTTGCTTGATCAAGAACGGATCCATACTGATGGATACAGCTATAGCAATATTCTGAAGACAGGCATCCATTAATTTCTTTGGCTGTACACTTACACCGAAAGATAGAAGTTATTTGCTACCCTCTCCCACAATGGACATTCAGGAACCACTCCTGTGTCAAGTCTGATATGGAAGGTAGAATTTATTCTCCAAAACATGGCATTTCTTGATACTTAATAGCGAATTGTGTTAATACAACTGCAAAAAAGTAAAGCAGGATCCTTACTCTGTGCCAAAATGACATACTGAGCGCTTCTTATTGAATCTTATTATGCATTTGTTTGTATATAGAATGAAAGGCTGTTAAATTAGTAATAGAGTTATGTTCCCAGCCGATGGGCTATAGATGCTCCTAGCTGATGTGAGATGAATAGCACTGTAATGTCCGATAACGCTTTCTTTAATTTCCACTTTTTTTAATTCATTACACATTAATCAAACTTCATTACAAAAAATCAAAAAGGACTGCTTCCTACAATGTCATTTAGAGATCACCATTCCATTGCAGACAATTAAATAACGTCTTTTAGATTCTTACATTAAAAAAAGGTCAACAAACTAATAAAGAATGGCCGGTCTATACTCCCAAATAGTCCTCAATATTTGGCCCAACTTTTGAAATAACAAGATACTCATAAAAGTGGCTATGGCAACATTTAAATGTCGTATGATATACTACCAGAGTGCAAAAGAACAAAATAGATATAATACAAGCATGTGACCCTTACACTTAAAGAAAGAGTGGACAAAATCATGTACATGTCCGCTAACGCTTAAAATGTAATGTCCGTTAACGCCACAATTATGGCTGGTAGCAGGGTACATGATCATCTGCTTCACTGAATTTAACTTTATTCCTTTTTAACACTCCTTTACTAGTTCAATTTAATGCGGTAAATTTGCGTTGAACTGCTGCTGCTTAAAACTCACAGGACTGTTCAATGAATGCAAAGGCCATGCAAAAGTCATGTCCACAACAAATGTGAATGTCCGTAACGGCAAAACATTCATGCCCCATGCAGTAATTCCAACACGAAGCGATTGAAACTGATTGCAAACTTGCGCACTGTTTACAATTTAAGTCATGATGTGTGTGATTCCATTTTATGAGTTTCATAATAAAAAAAGTTTGTTATTTCCTAATGCACCTTTTTGAAGTTGCAAAAATTCTCCACTGAAATGTAATGCTCCGTAACGCTGGAATTGCCCATATGTGCAAATAAGACAGCTGTAACTGGCCTTCTTAACCTGATGGATACAAGTTTATTTCAATGTAAGACGCCTTATTCATAGACTTCAGACTGGGCATATCTTGTTGCAGCTTTCCCATGAGTTAATCTACTACACTGGCTAGTTGACATCCAAGCACAATCTGCTGACACATTTCCCGTTGGAAATGTAAGCTTGTTGATGTATATGTGCACCCGTCATTCCACAATACCCTCGATAGAGCACACATCTTATCAAATGCTAAAACATTGACAGAAAAATACTATGTGATAAATGCTAAATAATTATATAGAAACTTTTGCAACATCGCTGAAGGTCATAAAACTTTTTTGAATTTTCAGACATTCACTTTTTTATATGCATTATTATGATATTACAACACTTTCCTTTAACCTTGTGTGTTGGTGCGACTTTATCAGCGATACGTACGTACGGTTGACGTCGTCAACATATATCTTAACTAGTTACTCGCTCTCTACAGTCCCATTTATGTATCACTCAAGATATTCCATTTCTCAATTACAGCGGAATTACAACGACTGGAGAGTACTCAGTCGCATCTCCCAATATTTGCCTACTTCTCAGCAGACCTTGGGCGGACTTACCTACCATCCAGGGCCTTACAGGCTACGTCGCGCTACAAAACAGTTGCTTGCTACAAACCTTTGCATGTATGTACATGTAAGTACTTTTCCTCTTAAAAGTGCACCGCTGCCTAAATTTACACACAAGAATAAACACACCCATGCCCTCCCAACTACTGCAGTTGGCCCACAACTCCTTTTAAAATAATCCAGCAGCCTTTAGGGTTTCATATTGGACAGGCGCCAAAGACGCTTAAGAATAAGGCAAGTTTGAGTACTTGCATAACAACACAATTTTGATATCAACTGTTTTCAAACCTCTAGCGGTTTGTCGAAAACGCAAGATCGATATTCTGAACACATGTAACTAGCTTTTATAGTAAGAGGGGAGCTACTTGGAAAACAACAGAAACACTTCGATTTTACAAACATCCTCTACAATAGCTTCACCACGCTGTCAAAGTCCTGTTTAAAACTGCCAATCCTACAACTACTTTTATTACATTTGAACGCTGGACATTAGCTCCTAAATTTTAATGCAAATGTAATATACTTTCACCTGCGAAACAATGAAATGTGAATTTTGATGAAAGATTTCTCCCTTATCATCAACCACCAGTAATCGTAGATCCTCTTTAAATGAAACAAGTAAGAGAGTGGACTCTTATGGGCTCCTTCACTTGCAAGCTGGAGCATTGGCTTATGGAGAGTTAGGCGAAGGAACTACCATCTACTGGCACAGCAGTCTCAAATTTATCTATATGTAGAATTATGAGCATTAAGCCTTTGTTTAATGAGGAGAGGAAAAAATGCATCCACTTTCAATTGTTTCTCTAAAAATCAACGAGTGTGCATTGGATTTGTGCCACCTCTAATTGTTATTTCTTGAAGTTTTTAATAGAATAGTCTGAAAATTATTCTGAACTTGGTGAATTTGTTTCCCCCAAATTTCCACCAGTTTGCAGAAGCGATTTCGAGCAGGAACATTATAGCCAAGCTGGGTCAGAAACCAACAATACGCACCTTTCATCTATCTAGCATGACTTCCGGTATATATACTGGTGCGCTTGGCCAGTCAGCTACTGGTGGATAACCCATCTCAGGCGCGCAAATTCCAGATAAAAATTAAAGGGCGCGAAGCCGTTACGAGGTTGTTGGTTGCTACATGGTAAAGACACAAGTTAACATTTCATGAACTTCATTTAAAAAAAAACATGTCAAACTTTGATATCGCACTACATAATAGCTGCTTAAGATGGGACGAATAACAGCACCTTAGCATACAGAAAGTTGGAAAATTATGCTTCCACTGGCATGGTATGCTATGCGATAAAATCCCCCTGACTCATTGCACAGACCGCAGCATATAGAGTAGTCAGACCCGTAAGCACAGTATGTTCTATGCCGGACGGAAATACACAGGATCAGGAGAATGTCACACTGCCATACTCATAGATTTTCACTTTTTTAAAGCCACTAAACTAATCAATTTGAAGCCTACAATTTTTTCAGGGCTCATTTTTAGCACCTTATGTCACAGACAGAGCCCTTGACAGGATTATGCTAGTCAGCTTTTAGCCTCCGCTATGCCGAAGTAGCCAGATCTGCCCACCATATAATAACACGTTTACAGCTGCATAGAGGAAATTCTCTGGCTATGTTAAGACGTTAAAACTGGAGTCATTATAGAATATGTCGATATTAGTCTTGTGTCATGAAAGTGATACCCATATTAAGAACACGGAGCATCGATCCATGTGGTCGGGATGGTGGGGTGGCGCGGGGGAGTGGGCCAAACGTGAAAAAATTTTTCAATAAATTTTTCGGCCAAATTGCCTTAATACAGAAATAAAAATTGACCAAATTTATGTGGGTTTATAGTATTTATATGCATGTTTAAATGCGTTGTTATAGCTGCTTTCCTAATTCCTTTTGTTAAAACATATATTGCCATGTCCTGTGAGAATTTTTCAAGTTGTCAAAATTATTGGGGGTGGGGGGCGGGGCAAATCGATATGTTTCCCCCCCAATATTTTCATTCGGCCTTCCCCCCCCCCCCCCCCCCCCAGGATCGACGCCTATGATATGAAGCCATATCTCGCGATATTACATTTCACATTGCAGCTGTCACAGGAATTATCCAAATGTTATTTATGTATTCGTTTTCAGTTTATTGACTCCGTATGTTAGGCCTGTAACCCATACTACATGTGTTGCATATGTGAGAAAACTCATCTCGCCATTTCTCTTTCATTTGTCCAGCATCTGCCATCTGAACCAATCAAAATCATTATTTTCCACCATGTACATATATAGGCCATAATTATTGTTAGAGTATCAGTACTTTTCTAGTACAAACGTAACGGAGAAAACTAATCATTACGATTGTTGAAATCAACTGTACGAATGTACAACATTCGCGTGCAAAGGGTTAAAAGGCAGTGACTTGATTGGAAGAAGTTAAAAATGCCTAAAAAAAAAAGTAGGTTGAAACATATACTAATGTGTACACCAGCTGGAGTGTATCTTCTGGCTGGAAGGCTTTGTCTTGGATTTGTTTACTTGTGAAGAAACAAGTGTCATTTACCAGTATTGAATTATTCTGGTGCTCTGGTAGAAATTGCTTCCATACAAAGCTAAACAACAAATTTACCCCACAATGTGTACTGATGGTAATTGTTTTAAATGTAAAACATTTGACCATGAAATTTAGACTGCAGCAACCTTGAACAATGCACTTGAATTTAGGGTAGTTTTATCCCAAAGTGAGGACTTTTTCCAAACCTGCTGTTTGCCTTTAATTGATTATTTATATATTTATTTATCCATATATTTATGTATTTGTTTATTTTACTTTCTGCAGGACACTATTGGATCTATTGTGGTATTCATTGCTGGTTTGACCAGTTTGACTGCGTCGGCTCTGAGCCCAGAAACATTTGGACCCAGCCTTGTTGGACTGGCCATCACATATGCCATGTCGGTATGTTCAATCTTGACCTTTGACCTTTGATACTTCTGAATATAATGAATAAATATACCTATGAAGAGTTTGATCACAAAACAGGTTAAATCCACTTTAATAACTCTGAAGAAAAATGCATTTGTTTGCCCGACATTGTACACACGCTTATGGAAAAAAATAAAACCTGAGATATTTTGTAGTTGCTTGTAGAATTTGACTTCAAATTTCATACTTCGCTAGGTGGGTAGGTGGTATACTTTGCTAGGTGACTAGGTGGTAAATGTGTTAATGTAAATCATTCAATTTTGGTGGAAATTGTAGTTAACCTGTTTTGTGATAAAACTCTTCATATGCAATTTCATCTTTAGATGTTTCAAAGACATTATGAATAATTCTCATAATGTACTTTCAAATTAAATCCATCAATAAATTTGTCTTAGAGAACATTGTGTAAAATATTTTACAGTGATATGAAAATATGAAAAATTTGTTCTTATTTTGCTTGTATTTTTTTCTATTCATTTTTTTGCAACATCAATTCCCTTTTTTTTTTAAAGATATAAATAAGTTTTCTTATTTGTATTTGATATTTGGCCTTATGGAAGACCACCAGTCAAATAAAGTACATAATCTTTTAAAGTCTTTTATCTTGCATGCAATTATACCCCTCATTGAGTGTGGAATAACCATATTATGCTTTTTGCGTCCAATAATGTTAATAAATGTATCTATGTATACATGAACGCACCCATCAGATTGCTAGTATGTTAAACTGGGTCGTACGCTCCTCGGCCGACATGGAGATGCAGATGAACGCTGTCGAGAGGGTCACTTTTTATTCGGAGGTCAACACGGAGGATTACGATGGTAAGGACGAATGCGAAATTCTGATGTGAGGGACCCTATGGAAAGTCTTTGCATGTCTTAGTCAGTAAAGATAATGATCAGCAGATTCTCAAGCGTCTGCCAGAGCTTTGTTTTTAGTATTACTGAATGAGAGCATGATTAAAAATGCTGTGTAGCCATTTGAAGTATCTGAAAAAACAATCTAGCCCGAGTATCTATCGTACAAAAAAATTCAATGAATAAATAAATACCGGTAAATAAAACTGAAGTCTTGGGAGACACGCCGACACGTCTGGTCACATGTTACATTCCCACTAAGGCATACATGTGTATGCCTTGGCTCGGCACTGTTCTTGTTACATTATTTATATGTGTGTGGCCGTGTCTCCCTAGTTTCCGAAAACAAAATTTAAAAAATGCATATTTTGATTGTTTATTTAGTGACTACCATGGCAATAGCATAGAACTTTCAAAGCTCAATGTATGGTGTTATGTGAATTGGAAATTTGACTTCAACCCAAATAATTTGCCAACTAAGCAGACAGGTTTGTCAAAATTAACTCTCTCCCTCTGAGATTCTTAAAATCCCACAGAGATAACACAGGGCCTATACGGTTCCTGTAGCCAACGGATTATAGGAACCATTGACTAAGACGGTGCAGAAACTTTCCATGAGGTGCCCAGTGGTGTACTAATTGATATGTCGATTTAACATTGAAACTTGTGCCCCTCCCACCCCGGCCCACGTGCCGCCGCTGCACAGATTGCAGGTCTATTGAACTGGGTGATCAGATCTGCAGCTGATCTCGAGATGATGATGAACGCGACCGAGAGAGTTAGCTACTACTCTGAGTTAGATATGGAGGAGTACGACGGTAAGAAATCACGTTTCTGTGATTTGCTTGCTGCTGTGGATTGGTCACTTTGCTTCAAAATGGCACTGCAAAGAAAGCATTCGTGGGAGTTGCAACCATCTTCTTGCACTTGGGCACTTTTCTTCTCCGCTAAAAGATATAGCATAGTCACACCCAAGATTTTCTAAAGCCCCAAAGAAATTTTCAAGTCTGAAGAAAAACTGTCTATGGTACAAATCATGTCGACAAGCAAAAAAAAGTCATTAAATCCATGGGAAGCTGTTCTATGATGCAAATTGACATGACAAGCAAAAAAAAAAGGTAATACAGTTTGCAATTGCACTATTATCATTACCATAACCTATTTTTCTTTCTTTTCTAAAGGGGGGGGGGGGGTTGCAAATTGTTGTGACAAGCAAAAATAAAAGTGCAAATCGATATGACAAGCAAAAAAACTCATCAAGATCACAATTGTGCTGTTGTCATTATCATTACCCAATTTTGTTTTCTTTTCTAACGAGGGTGTTTTCCAGCAAAATAGGATGTCTGAACACCCCAACACCCAAGAAACAAGGAATTGTGCCTATTTAATTGTACAAGAACAATGTATTTCCCGTTCTTCATCTATTCCCACTTTTCCCTAGTACTTATAATACATTATTTTATGTCGAGTACAGGGTCACTCATGCATGAGTGCACCCATTTACATTGCATTTTTCATTGGGAATCTGAAAATAATCCATAATGCACAGGGCAAAGAGTTAAATAGAGCTAAATTTCATGGTGGTTGAATTTTCTTCATTCATATTTGCTGCTGTGTTTTGCTGCTGTGTTTCTTTCTCAGTCAAAGCTATGTGATTGGTAGTTAATTGCAAATTGCCTTAAGTTTGATTTTGCTCGTCCTACATGCTAGAAGCACTTTGTGCATTTCCAACATGTAGCAACTCACCTTTGCAAATCTGACAGGAATTTCTTCGGAGATGGAAACTTTAGCAATGTCCAAACGCTTTCTGAAATTTCTTCCTCCAATATACATGTTGATCCATGCACCCAATTTCTGGGCCTTGGGCTGTATTCTGAAAATTGTCCTGCTTCTTGCCTAACTTTTCTCCTGACTGCTTGAGACAGGATGTGTATATTTCATATTCTGAAATAAAAACAAAACAAAAAAATCTTCGGGAATCATGTTTAATGTAAAAAAATTATATAGTTATCCTAGCCATCAGGATATCCTCTTTTATTTTTCTTAGCAATGACTTCCTTTGTTTAAAACATGATTAACCATGCATGTGTTGTATGAGCTGTGTCCTTTTAGCATGTTATCATATCCATGAGTTAGTCATGCACAACATCATTTGTCCATGAGGTGTACTTGTATTTTGTTCCATCAATATTCCATTTCTATTGAATTTTGAAATTTGAATGAGGAGAAAATTAGATACAAAATACCCCTTGTTTAACCAGGACAAATAAAAAATGTTTTGACAGCCCCCCCCCAAAGAGAAGCATTTTCAGTTGAAGAAATTCAGAGTGTAAAAATCTACAATAACTGAATTTGACAGTTACCAGCCATATTGTATTCCCTGTGTAAAGAAATGGACAAAAAAAGAAATACTTGTATGAAATTGGCCAAA
Source organism: Eucidaris tribuloides (assembly GCA_001188425.1). NCBI lineage: Eukaryota > Metazoa > Echinodermata > Echinoidea > Cidaroida > Cidaridae > Eucidaris > Eucidaris tribuloides. The sequence goes on from JZLH01S0344855.1 coordinate 48,348, forward strand.
ATTGACCAAAATAGCTTTCATAGCATCATATCAAAATTGACTAAAATATGGGCAAATATTTGATCACAGGCTCAAAAATATTTCAGTAAATATTTACAAAAATTTGGGTGCTCCACGTCATTAATCAGAGACCCACACATTCCGATGACTGACCTACAAGTGTGTGACTAGACACAGGGACATACTTGACCTTTGTGCTCCTCAAATATTTGACGACTTGTCACACAAGTAGACCACAAATCATACAGATCTTGATAGCTCTAGACTCGTCAAATATTGACAAATTGACGGCGAGGGGATGTCCAGCCTGATCCATCTTATTGACCATTGACTGACTCATACTTGACCTTTGACCTGGAAATACACAGTCATCAGAGTTAGAGGTATGGTGTACAAGAATGTATGGTTGTGAGTGCACTAGCGTGGATTCTGGCAACGCGCATCATATTTAACGTGGTGCTAATGTGTGAGGCATTATGTTGAATGCATTAGTACCACATTAAATACCCGAGTGTTATCCATCACACTAATGCATAAACTCTAAACCATGCATTACTTGAAGAATAAATTTGCTGTTCATCTCTGTATTATCAAATTAATGATCAAATTAATAAATGATCAAATAAGATCAAATGCTTGTTTTGATATTTTTTAATGACTCAGAAGAGTGACCAACAGGATTCCAACCTGAAACCTACTGATATCCAGTCAGCAGCACAACCACATGCATTAATTGTTGTATAAAACAGGTCTTCTATATCTAACGTTTTCACTTTTGCAGTGCATTAGTTCCTTGTACAGTGTGTTATCACGAGTTACTGATGCACTTGGGCTGTATATTAATATTGATACTTGTGATAGAATACTAACCTAGCTACAGGGCACTCCCGTTATAACGAACACGGTTATAACGAAATTCCTGTTACTACGAAGTAAAAATTCAGGTCCCAAAATCATTATCTATATCTCTTTATATACTTTGATTGTTCAGTTATAACGAAATTTCAATACAACGAAAGAAAATGGCCGGTCCCGAGAACTTTGTAATAACGGGAGTCGCCTGTGGTACCTTGTAAATTACACATACATCACATTGGAAATAATGCACTCACATGTGACCTAAATCTGACATTCTTATTGGCTCCATTCGTGAACGTATTTTACAGTAATCAATGTACTATTGTCTTTTTTTACTCTACAGGTTCGGTGATACCAAAACCATCATGGCCAGAGGAGGGGCACATAATTTACGACAGCGTTTCGGCACGCTACGCCAGGGACTTAGATCCAGTTCTGCACAAGATTTCAATTCACTTCAAAGCCGGACAGAAGGTACCATGAACAAATTAGAAGTTTTCTCTCTAATATCCGAAAAGAATGGTATACAACCCATTGAGATCTGTGTAAAAACAAGACATTCAATAATGATTTATAGATTTTGGGCTATCAATTCAGAGCTCATATCATCATGATTATCAGTATAATTTCACTTTTCGAGATGGACAAAAACAAAATTATTGATTGGACAAATGTTTTCTCATCTTTTCCAACAGATTGGAATATGTGGAAGGACGGGCAGTGGCAAATCCTCGCTGACGTTAACGCTATTCCGCATCATTGATACTTTTAATGGTAAGTTCTGACTGTACGTGCTGTCATACACCCAACTCTGGTTAAGTTTGCAAATGTGCACATATCAATGACAACAGGCCAGCCTGTTTTTTATGTGATTAGCAGTGAGAAAATCATTTTCTTAACCCACTGGATACTCATTGTACCGGATATCCCCAGTATTAACTCTGTGGGAATTAAGGAATCTCGGAGGCAATGGGTTAACCAAAGAGGACCATGAGAATAGAGAATCAAGTCAAAGCATCTTTATTTACAGTGATTAGGAGGGACTTCTTAGTGACATAATTATTACAACTTATCCTTAATAATTGTGCAAACACAGGCAACTGCACACAATGTTTTCTGCACATCAACTTTTGAGAATTCCAAATTTTGTCCATGATTTTTAACTCTCGGTTTTGAATGGTTTTGACATTTGCTGGTAATGGTTGGTCCATTTGTGTATTGATTGATTGATGGACTGGTTGATTAATTTATTTATTTTTTCATTTCAGGTGAGATTCTGATTGATGGTATCAATATAGCCAGACTGCCTCTCAAGGAGTTAAGAAAACGTCTTGCCATCATTCCACAAGATCCAGTCCTCTTCACTGGCACTATCAGGTTAGACTGGAATGGGGTCCATTTCTTTAATCTTGAGATGTTGAATTTATCTTTGTTTCATGCCACTGATTGTGAGAAATCATTAAAAAAAAATCTTGAGGGCAGTGATAGAATCTGTATGAGTCCAAGTAACAAAATATAAATGGAGTCATCTTACCAACAGTGATTTGTTACTGTTTGATTAATTAGTATTAATTAGTGGTCATCTCAACCTGTGTTGGCCGTACAAAGTTTGAGATGAATGAACTGAGGTGGGGCGCCCACCAGCGTAGCGTTAAAAACTATGTGCATATGTGTCACCGACCTGTGTACATTGCAATATGGGCACTTTATAATAACTGGTGTATTAACTCTTAACGTGCCGAAGTCGCAGATCTGCGACACATAATACACCTAAAGGCCATAGAGGTTGAAATCCTCTGGCACGTTAAGAGTTAAGATGTATACATGTTCATATCATGAGACGGATTTTCCAAATGAATAATCGTGAATAATTGACAGGAAGACAAATTCCCCCTATCGACAATACGGTGTTCGGCAATAGAGGGTGCTGTTGCCCAATAAGTATGTCAGTGTGCACATGCGCAGATTGTCCGTTGGTTTGACTGGTGGGCCCAACTTATTCTGGCTTCCATGGACATTACATAGGGACATCTGCAAAATTCATGATTTTATCAAATAAGGTCAGAGTGTCACAAATTTGCAGTATGATTTCGTGTGACCCTTACAGGTAGCATCAGAATTTGTTGGGTATCTGAGAAACTAGTACATGTTGCATGGAGGATCCTGTTTAACTTACTCATATTTTTGTTACAAGGAAACATTGTTAAACAATACCTTTTAAGTATTGCCTTTAATTTTACTCCCGTTCCAGGTTTAACCTGGATCCCCTTGGTGAGAGGACAGACAATGAGATCTGGGAATCTCTGGAGATAGCACAGCTGAAGTCAGTGGTCCAGGAGTTAGACATGGGTCTTGGTATGTATTGTCAAGGATGTGCCATAGAGGATTGGGGGGGGGGGGGAGGAGGGTGCTGTTTTTTTATGCCTCTACTTTGGAAGATGATGTGTGCATTCTGTCTGCCAAAAATTGAGGCATTTGATTGGAGTTGGGTTTGGTAGGATAGTTACTCTTCACTAGTTGAAGACGGAATGATTTTGCTTTAACATGCATTTTCCATAGACCTTGAGACAAGATATCTCCTGTTTAGTCTTCAACAGACTAGTTCAATAGTTACTCTTCACTAGTTGAAGACGGAATGATTTTGCTTTAACATGCATTTTCCATAGACCTTGAGACAAGATATCTCCTGTTTAGTCTTCAACAGACTAGTTCAATAGTTACTCTTCACTAGTTGAAGACGGAATGATTTTGCTTTAACATGCATTTTCCATAGACCTTGAGACAAGATATCTCCTGTTTAGTCTTCAACAGACTAGTTCAATAGTTACTCTTCACTAGTTGAAGACGGAATGATTTTGCTTTAACATGCATTTTCCATAGACCTTGAGACAAGATATCTCCTGTTTAGTCTTCAACAGACTAGTTCAATAG
>JZLH01S0344855.1:52161-69616 GCA_001188425.1 Eucidaris tribuloides
GCCTTCTTGCCTAACTTTTCTCCTCGGACTTGCTTGAGACAGGAACCTGTGTAATATTTCATATTCTGAAATAACTAAACAAACCAAAAAAATTCTTCGGGAATCATGTTTTAATGTTAAAAAAATTATATAGTTATCCTAGCATCATGGATATCCTCTTTTATTTTCATTTCTTAGCAATAGACTTCCTTTGTTTAAAACATTGATTAAACATGCATGTGTCTGTATGAGTGTGTCCTTTTAGCATGTTATTCATATCATAGTTAGTCATGCCACAACATCATTGTCCATTGAGGTGTACTTGTATTTTTTGTTCCATCAATATTCCATTTACTATTGAATTTTGAAATTTTGAATGAGGAGAAAATTAGATACAAATACGCCCTTGTTTAACCAGGACAAAATAAAAAATGTTTTGACAGCCCCCCAAGAGAAGCATTTTCAGTTGAAGTAAATCAGAGATTGTAAAAATCTAACAATCAACTGAATTTTGACAGTTTACCAGCCATATTGTATTCCTGTGTAAAGAAATTGGACAAAAAAGAAATACTTGTATTGAATAATTGGCAAAATTGACCAAATGTCTTCATAGCTTCATATTTCAAAAATTGACTAAAATTGGGCCAATATTTGATCACAGGCTTCAAAAATATTATCGTAAATATTTAACAAAAATTGGGGCTCCCACGTCCATTATCAGGACCACCACAATTTCCGATGACTGACCTACAATGATGTGACATAGACACCAGGGACATACTTACCCTTGCTGCTCTATCCCTCTCTCATCAAATATTATGACCGACTTGTCACACAATAGACCACCAAATCATACACGATCTTGATAGCTCTAGGACTCGTACAAATATTGACAAAATGACGGCGAGGGGATGTTCCAGCCTGATCCATACATTATTTTGACCATTGACATGACTCATACTTGACCTTTGACCTTTGGCAATACCACACAGTCATCAGAGTTACGAGGTATGGTGTACAAGAATTTATGGTTGTGACGTGCACTATCGTGGATTCTGGGCAACGCGCCATCATATTTTACGCTGTGCTTCATGTGTGAGGCATTATGTTGAATGCATTATTAACCACATCTAAATACCCCGAGTGTTATTCCATCACACTAATGCATAACTCTAAACATGCATTACTTTGAACGAATAAACTTTGCTGTTCATCCTCTGTATATCAACATTTAATGATCAAATTACTAAATGATCACAATTAGTACAAATGCTTTTGTTTTGATATTTTTTAATGACTCAGAAGAGTGACCAACAGGATTCCAACCTGAAACCTACTTGATATCAGTCCAGCAGCCACAACCACATGCATTAATTGTTGTATAAAAACAGGTCTTCTATATCTAACGTTTTTCACCTTTGCAGTGCATTAGTTCACTTGTACAGTTGTGTTATCACGAAGTTACTGATGCACTTGGGCTGTATATTCATTTTGATACTTGTGATAGAATTCTAAACCTAGCTTACGGCACTCCCGCTTATAAGCACACCGTTATAACTGAATTCCTGTTACTACGAAGTAAAAAATTCAGGTTCCCAAAATCATTATCTATATCTCTTTTAATACTTGATGTTCAGTTATACACAATTTCAATTACAACGAAAGAATGAAATGGCCGGTCCCGAGACACTTCTAGCCTAATAACGGGAGATCGCCTGTGCCGCTACCTTGTAAATTACACATACACTCACCTATTAGGAAATAATGCACTCACATGTGACCTAAATTCTGACATTTCTTTATTGCTCCATTCGTGAACGTTATTTTTACAGTAATTCAATGTACTATTGTCTTTTTTTTAACTCTACAGGTCTGCCGTGATACCAAAACCATCATGGCCAGATGGAGGGGCACAAATTTACGACAGCGTTATCAGCACGCTACGCAGGACTTTAGCATCATTTGCACAAGATTTCCATATTCCACTTCAAAGCCGCCAGAAGGCTACCATGAACAAATTAGAAGTTTTCTCCTCTAATATCCGAAAGAATGGCTATAGCACCCATTTGAGATCTGCTTGTAAAACAGACTTCCAATATATTTTATAGATTTTTGGGCTATCAATTCAGAGCTCATATCATCATGATTATCAGTATAATTTTTCACTTTTCGAGATGCGACAAAAAACAAAATTATTGATTGACAAATGATTTCTCATCTTTCAACAGATTGGAATATGTGGAAGGACGGGCAGTGGCAAATCCTCGCATGACCGTTAACGCTATTTCCGCCCATCATTCGATACTTTTAATGTAAGTTCTGGATGTACGTCTGTCATACACCAACATCTTGCGTTAAGTTTCGCCACAATGTGCACATTATCAACTGACAACAGGCCAGCCTGTTTTTATGTTGATTAGCAGTGAGAAAATCATTTTCTACCCACTGGATACTTCATGTACCGGATTAATCCCAGTATTAACTCTTGTGGGAATTAAGGAATTCCTCTGGAGGCAATGGCGTTACCAAAGAGACCATGAGAATAGAGATCAGTCAAAGCATCTTTTAATTATACACGTGATTAGAGGGACTTTCTTAGTGGACATATTATATACAACTTATCTTAATATTGTGCAAAACACAGGCCAACTGCCACCCAACCTGATCTAACTCGTTTTCTGCCACTATCAACTTGAAATTCAACATTTTGCCATGATTTTTAAACTTCGGTTATTTGAATGGTTTTGACATTTTGCTGGTAATGGTTGGTCCAATTTGTTGTATTGATTGATTTGATTGGACTTGGTTGATTAATATTATTCTATTTTATTGTCATTGTCAGGGAGATTCTTGGTTGAGGCTATCAATATAGCCGAGACTGCTCTCAATGCGAGTCTTAAGAAAACGGTCTTTGCCATCGATTCCACAAGATCCAGTCCCTTTCACTGGCACTATCAGGTTAGACTGAAATGGCTGTCCATTTCTTTAATTCTTGAAGATGTGAATTTATCTTTGTTGTTTCATGCCACCTGATTGTGAGAAATTCATTAAAAACATCTGAGGGCAGTGATATAATCTGTATGAGTCAAGTAACAAAAATATTAAATGGAGTCATCTTACACAGCTGATTTGTTACGTGCTTTGATTAATTAGTATCTTAGATTAAGGTGCGTCATCTCACCTGTGTTGGCCGTACAAAGTTTGCAGATGAATGTAACTGAGGTGGGCGCCCCACCCAGCGTAGCGTTAAAAAACATGTGCATCACTGATGTTCACCGACACCTGTGTACATTTTGCCATATGGGCACTTTATAATAACTGGTGTATTAACTTACCAGTGCCGACAGTCGCAGATCTGCGACCAGCATAATACACCTAAAGGCCATAGAAGGTTGAAATTCCTCTGGCACGTTAAGAGTTTCAAGATGTATACATGTTCATATTCATGAAGATGGATTTTCCAAGATGAAATTAATCGTGAATAATTGACAGGAAGACAAATTCCCCTATCGACAATACGGGTTTCGGCAATTTAGAGGTGCTGTTGCCCAATAAGTATGTCAGTGTGCACATTGCGCGATGTGTCCCCGTTGGTTTTGACTGATTGGCCCAACTTATTCCTTTAGCTCCATGGACATTTACATAGCGGACATCTGCAAAATTCATGATTTTAGTCAAATAAGTCAGAGTGTCACAAATTGCAGTATTGCATTTCGTGTGGACCCTTACAGGTTTAGGCATAGACATTGTTGGTATCTGAGAAACTAGTACATGTTTTTTTGGCATGGGACCTGTTTAACTCTCATATTTTTTGTTACAAGGAAACATTGTTAAACAATACCTATTTAATAGTATTGCCTTTATATTTTACTCCCGTATCCAGTGTTAACCCTGGATCCCCTTGCGTGAGAGGACAGACAAGAGATCTGGGAATCTCGAGATTTCAAGCCACAGCTAAGTCAGTGGTCCAGAGTTAGACAGTGGGTCTTGAGTTATGTTATGTCAGGATGTGCCATAGCAGGGATTTGGGGGGGGGGGGCGAGAGGGCTGCTGTTTTTTTATGCCTCTACTTTGAAAGATATTGTGTGCCATTCTGTCTGGCCAAAAAATTTGAGGCATTTTGATTGGAGTTGGGTTGGAGGATAGTTACTCTTCACTAGTTGAAGACGGAATGATTTGCTTTAACATGCATTTTCCATAGACCTTGAGACAAGATATCTCCTGTTTAGTCTTCAACAGACTAGTTCAATAGTTACTCTTCACTATTGAAGACGGAATGATTTGCTTTAACATGCATTTTCCATAGACCTTGAGACAAGATATCTCCTGTTTAGTCTTCAACAGACTAGTTCAATATTACTCTTCACTATGAAGGAATTGATTTTGGCTTAATCATGCATTTTTTCATAGACCTGAGGACAAGATTAGTCTCCTGTTTAGTCTTCAACAGACTAGTTCAATAGTTACTCTTCACTAGTTGAAGACGGAATGATTTTGCTTTAACATGCATTTTCCATAGACCTTGAGACAAGATATCTCCTGTTTAGTCTTCAACAGACTAGTTCAATAGTTACTCTTCACTAGTTGAAGACGGAATGATTTTGCTTTAACATGCATTTTCCATAGACCTTGAGACAAGATATCTCCTGTTTAGTCTTCAACAGACTAGTTCAATAGTTACTCTTCACTAGTTGAAGACGGAATGATTTTGCTTTAACATGCATTTTCCATAGACCTTGAGACAAGATATCTCCTGTTTAGTCTTCAACAGACTAGTTCAATAGTTACTCTTCACTAGTTGAAGACGGAATGATTTTGCTTTAACATGCATTTTCCATAGACCTTGAGACAAGATATCTCCTGTCTAGTCTTCAACAGATTAAAGGGCAGTGATATGATTGGAAGAAAAAAAAATGCCTCTCAAACCAAACTGGTCGAAAAATATATCAAAGGTACACCAGCTGGAGTGATTTGTTTTTAATTTGTTAAATTTAACCCCTTGGGGACGATGGGTTTGTACAGAAACCCAGTACATCTCACACTCAGAAACGATTGTCTTCATTTATTCAGGTAGTAATGTGTACTTAATGGAACAGAGTCATTTGTAGGCACTACAATCTTCATTTGGGTGAAAAGTTTAGAACATTTTCTGGGGTTGTGTGGAAGCCAGTCGTCTCTGAATGTGTTGTACTGGACTTCTGTACAAGCCCGTCATCCCCAAGGGGTTAAGGAGAATCGAGCGTGAACATACCAGCACTTTATTTGTCTCGTTCCCTGAGAGAAATTATCCCATTGAAAGCTACACAACAAATATGTCTGCCACAAGGCATACTGATGGAAGTTATTTTAAAATGTGTCAACTTTTGATTACAAAATTTTCACAACATAATCCTTGCATAGTTTTAATACTCGATTCCAGAGTAGTTTACCCCAAATTGAGGACTACCCCCGATCATGTCATTTACCATTAAGGGAACCAGATTCTTCATGGGATAAAGCTAGGTGAAATCTAACAATCTGGAAAAAAGTGTTTTTAACCACTCATGGCTGTTGATTTTGTGTTTGGAGTTAATGACTCTGTCACTACTCAAATTTTGTGAGATCATCAAACTCTGTACCATACTGGGTCAAATGTAGCACAGTGTATTACTACTAGGTAGGAACATTTAGTGACATTGCTCAACATTGTGGACACTCTGTTTGATGTTTCTCTTGATAATTCTGAAACCCAGAATCGCAATGCAAGTCCATGATCTTTTTCTGTGCAGTCTTGTGCAATTTTTTTATGACAAATTGGTATACCCTGCATGTACAGTATGGAGATACTCATAGTTTTGTGTCGCATGTCACAAAAAAAAATAGCATTTTGCGTTCATTTGTGTATAAGGTGTATGCACATTACTTGAAAGAAATAGTGTAGATACAGCTTCAAACTATATTTTTCATTAGATTATTCACACTAGGTAATAACAGTGAATTGAAATAAGATTTCTAAATCATAAACACAGTAAAATACTGATTAACCCTGGGGTGCTTCGTTTGCCAATTTGCACTGATCAATAACTGCATTGAAGACAATAAGTAGGGATTTAATAATCCCTCTTAAACTTCTTACTCGGTACATACCCTTCTCATAGGCCCAGTAAGTCATTCATACCTTGTATGCATCAAAGAAATGTGCCTGTTGTGCAAAAACCATGAATTCCATCAGAAACGTACATTGAACCTAAAGTTCAAATTTTAAAATGTGGCAATTAAAAAGTTGAAAAATAGAGAAATACATAAAAAGTCCAAATATATTGAATTGGTATAAAAATCTTGTTGTGTCACACAGAATCCAAAGTCTCCGAGGGAGGCGAAAATTTCAGTGTCGGACAGCGCCAGCTTTTCTGCCTGGCCAGGGCATTCCTCCGCAAGACTCGCATCCTGATCATGGATGAGGCCACGGCGTCAATAGACTTTGAGACGGTAGGTGGATGGAATACATGATTGCCTGTCATTGCCATAAACCAGCTTGTAATATAGTTTGTGCTTTTGCAGAATGAAGGCCATTATCTCACAGAATAAAGTCAAATGCAGTGTTACAACTGAAGGACGGAGAGCATGGGGGCACGAATTGGGGGGGGGGGGGGAGGATACATATGCAGACATCCCAACCATTCTATTTTGGAGGAAAGAATCTGAATTTTGACCATTCCCAGCTCGTGTTTTGATATGATTTTCCTATGCTAGTGTTAATTCTATTACCCACTCCTATGCGAAATGCTGTGTTTTCCCTATTTTTGAGCAAAATCATCCCTATTTTTCAGTCAGAAAAGTTGGGAGGGCTGCATATGCATTTTCAGTCATTTTTATGAATTTCAAGGGCTCAATTTTTTTTTCTGGTCGGTCGCTCTGTAACTTTAATTGGCCCCGGTGAAGAGAACATTCAAGGACCAGTACACCTGGGTTTCAATTGTGCTGAAAGAACACAGATAATTTTTTAATAATTAGTTAAATAATGATAAGAAAAATTGTTCAGTTTTACAGTTTAGCAAGCATTCATTAAGTATTGGTGGTGCAAATTGGCAATGTGATGATGTCACAAACTCACAACTTGACATGGAGTGTGTAAACAGATTTTCACATCAAATTCCATGCTTTTCTATGCAAAAAATTTAACAAGAGGAAAATATAATCCAACTTGGCGTAATGATGATTTTCTGATGTTGTCAACAGAGAGCATGACATCTGCTTGATTGCCAATGAAATGAATAATTAATAGTTAAAGTGTATACACACAAATTATTGAGAGTTCTGAGTCAATATATTGATTTGCCAATTTGCATACATGATTTGTGACCAATTCCATAACTTTCTTATTCTTCATTGGATACTGATTAATCTTAATTTTTGTCTTTTGTCTTGGACCTGGCTTCGAGTGGTAATATGAAATTAAGGAATATTCCTGAGAAAAGAATGTAGTAACTATCCTAATAGCAAAAATGCAGAGAAATTAGCTAAGTGTATGTCATTTTTGAAGTTTTCTGTGATATTCATTTACTCTGTAATATTTTGTGTGTGTTATCATCTAGGATGCCATTCTGCAGGAAGTGGTAGCCACTGCTTTCAAGGACCGCACTGTTCTCACAATAGCGGTAAGTGATTTTACTGTATTGTTTACTTATGTGACATCTATTCATATCTTCCAAAATAATAGTTACATCATCCACTCAATTTCATTTGATATGTGCTGTGCTTCACGAAAGCACTTCATGAACCAAGACATTTTTTAACATGAACGCTTTCCATGAAAAACATAAAACATGAGAGTAAGATTTAACAACTGCCGTGTCCATGTTACATCAGAATATTTTCATCTTGATATCATGGAACAACCTTATCACCTTCCACGAAAAAAAAAAAATGTTTTACTGTTGTCATGATGACACTGAAATTAGAATGGATGACTGCATTATTACTGGTTGTGCAGAAACTATCCTATAATAGTCACCAGGAGATTTTTAAAATAATTGTTTATCATGCTAAGGCTTAAGAAATTCCTTTGGAATCATAATATATGTATGGTTAACAATTGTTTTGAAGGAAAACAAATATTTTAACACCCAAATTGACATTATTGTGCTAAATTTCAGATATTAATAATATTTTTTCATGAATAGAGTGTTTAAAAAAATGTTGGTATGTTAACCTAATGCTGCCTAGTTTTCATTTAAGATAACCTCGTTTAACTCTCACCTTGCCCTCATCCAGAGACCACAGTGCCATAAGCGAGTTCACGGTTACAATTTGCGTATGTGCAGATAAGGTCAACTGTACCACCATTGATTTTATAAACGCTAGACAAGTTCCCATGTAAGCAATGTTATCTATGTCATAAATAATCATGTCTGCACCAGATGCACATAACAATAGACCAGTTTCATAATGTATTCAAATTTATGGATGTTTTCTCTTCAGAAGCCTAGTGATGAGGTATTTCTTTCATCTGTTTCTATGAATACATTTTTAATACCGGAAATGGAAGTTGCGTACGTTGCTATGTCGGACAAGCCTCAGACAATCTTTTAGGTTGTCAAGAACAACCTTTGTTTTAAAGACATGCATGAAATTTGAATATATTACGAAAACAACCTATTTAAGCATGCCAGTATTATAACAAAACTAAACAATACGCATCCATACAGTCCTACATCACTAGACAAATAGTTGCTCTAAAATCCTCAGTAAAGAACTGTCCCACTCTTTAAAGATCTGTGGAATCACGAGGTCAACTGAACTGTGAACTGGCTTATTGTGCTGATCCCCTCTGTACCAGCCCCTGATTACCCCCTTTGCCAGGTTTATTTGGAGAATGTACAATAGATATGCAGATTTTTGGGAAAACATGACATAGGCACTGCATCAAAAATGTGAAAAATGTACAATGGCAAGTCAACTGATGCATGGTATGAATACTACAGCAATGTAAACATGCACTTGGCAATTATGAGTGTAAAATGTCGGAAATAACACAACACTAGTAGAACAGCTGATTGGTTACATATTTAAAATATGTCACAGTGACCGCTGTCCATCTGCCCATCCATTTGTAAGATGTCTCTATTTATTTATTTTGTCTCGTCTGACAGCATCGGGTATCTACCATCATGGACTCGGACCGCATCCTGGTCTTGAACGAGGGAAGGTTGGAGGAATACGGAACGCCAGAGGCTCTTCTGGAGAAGGAGAATGGCATCTTTGCTTCGCTCGTCCAGAACAACCAATGAGAGTGAACCATCAGGTGAAGACGAAATCGACAGAGGAAAAGAACTATATACTTGTGCCGAATGAAGAGATTTCATCAGGTTGATGGTTAGTTAGACTTTTAATATATTCCATAAGAAAACGTGGAAATTGGACTCAAGATATGCGGTGGATCAAAGACAGTGAGTGTACGAGAACTTGTAGAATTTGCAATTTCGGGTGGCCTCGATCTCGGTCCAAGTCGCCTGTACAAACCCTATGGAAAAGTTGTGTTTTGGATCGGCCTCGGTCTTGGAACCTGTGGTCTTGGGTGCAAACACTGGTTATTATACATTTTGTCAAACGGACATGCTATACATGTTCGATGTATGTGTCTGCTGTACAGGTGTGAAAATATAAATGCATATGACAACTCATGAGTAAAAAACAAGAATGGTCAAACCAAAATTCATATTTTTATTTGTTGTTTTTCAACTTGAATTTGATAAAATTCAGTTTCAGTTTACATGTTCTGTGCCAACCCCACCCTGTCCCATGCCAAATTAGATTAAATCTACTGTCAATTTATGATAGAAAAATGAAAAAATAATGATGGTATGAAGACTCAATTCATGAAAATACCAGTAGCATATAGAATAATTTATATTGATATGTTTTATTATGCCTCCGCCCCGTAAGGGAGCCGGAGGCATTATGTTTTCGGGTTGTCCGTCCGTACGTCCGTGCGTCCGTACGTCCGTGGGTCCGTGGGTCCGTGCGTCCGTGCGTCCGTGCCGTCCCACTTCTTTGAACAAGATTGCTGAAGTTACCGGCGGAGGGATTTTAATGAATACTTGACAAAGGATGGACACTAGGCAAGGATGAATTGATTAGATTTTTGGGGACAAAATCCGTCAAGGTCCAACAGGTCACAAGGTCAATGAAACTTTTGTTCCTAAAATGTCATTTTCTGCCTATAACTCCAGTTAGGAGTCCTAACTGTTGATATAATTTTGGTGCGTTAGATAAAAAACAAAAGACAAAATTTTTGTAGAGTCTTAGGGTCAGAAGGTCAAGGTCAAGGTCAAAAGTCATGAAGTTGTCCCAAAATGTCAGTTTTCTGCTTATACTTCAGTAAGGAGTGCTCACTGTGTTGTAATTTGGCAGTTAGGTTCAAAAATCGAAAGACAAAATATTTTGGTTAGAGGTCACAGCGGGTCAAAGGTCAAGTCAAGGGTCAAAGGTCAATGAACTTGTCACCAAAATTATTTTTCTGCTCATATACTTCAGTTAGGAGTGCTCACTTGTTGATGTAATTTGTGGTTAGGTTGAAAACTAAAAAGACAAATATTTTGTGTAGGAGTCACAGGGTCAAAGGTCAAGTCAAGGTCAAAGGTCAATGATTTTGTCCAAATGTCATTTTCGTGCATATAATTCCAGTAAAAAGGAGTGACTCACTGTTGTTGTATCGGCAGTTAGTTCAAATCAAAAACAATACTTTTGGTAGAGTCGAACAGGGGTCAAAGGTCAAGTAGAGCGGTCAAAGGTCAATGAACCTTTGTCCAAAAATTACTTTCTGCGCCTATAATTAGTTAGGAGTGCTCACTGTTGATGATTAATTTTGGTGGTTAGGTTGAAAAACCAAAGAGACAAATAATTTGGTAGATCAAAGGTGCAAAGGTCAAGGTCAAGGGTCAAAGGTCAATGAACTTTTGTCCCAAAATTGTCATTTTCTGCATACAGTAAGGAGTGCTCACTGTTGATGTGATTTGGTGGTTAGGTTCAAAACCAAGGGACAACAATTTTGGAGGCAGAGGAGTCAAAGGTCAGGGTCAAGGTTGAAAGGTCAATGAACTTTTTGCCAAACCTATAACTTCAGTTAGGAATGCTACATAGTGGGCGCACTGAGCGGAGGCATACCCATCGACTGCGCGCAGTCGAACTCCTCTAGTTGTGGTGGCATTTATTGCTATTGGGCAGGCTAAAAGGAATATGTTTCTGTCTCACCCTCACAATATATCGCATTGATTCAAAATAGTTTGAAGTGTGAAGACTTGAAAAGGATTTGCCTATCTTTGAAGATCAATATTTAGTATTTGCATATTGCAACATGTAAGATCTGCATGCATTTTATGAAATGTAATGCAGAACAACATCACTTCACTGTATAATAAGATCATTATAAACATCTATAAACCAACTTAAGTCCCATTTTTAAAACTCAAACAGGAGTAGTAACAGTTCTTTAACAAGCAATAATAGATTACCTAATTCAGACAAACATTGTTATGGAGCAATCAGAATTCATTGTTAGCCTGAGACATATCCTAGAATTGTACCATTAATACTAACATGCATGTTTAGCCAAAGACAATTTGTGCCATTTTTGCAAACATTTACTTGTATTTTAGCCATAAAGAAGAGACAATCTTAGTTTTTTGGTAATATATAATTTTGATAATGAGGTATAAAATTCAAACATGACTTGCAAGTTTTTGGTTTTCAGCTGGTTAACACTGGTTTTGCAAACCAGTATTGAAAAGCTCTGAAAATAATTACTGGTTGACTTGTAAATTTTTTTGAGTTGGCAACAATTCACAGCGTATGTTTGAAGGTGTCAGGCATGTCTGGCTAAAAAGAATATTACTGAAATAGGCTGGTGAAGGGTATGAAGTACTTAAAACAGACTATGAAATATAAATCAATCTTAAAATTAGATGTTTATTTAAACTTGTTTAGATCTTTACAAAGAATATTCAGATAAAATGTAGAGAGAAATTTGCATTACAAAGTATGATTCACACAATACCCACTTGTACAAATTTCCCACATAACAATAATTAGACGGTAAATTTTGTTACTCATGGCATTTTTTTTCCTGTGTTTGGTGACATCTTTGTTTGGAAACGTGTTCAAAGTACTTGTGGAAGGGTGTTTAAACTCGTTGGAAGAATGTGGTATCTTGGCCGGGGGTGTATGGCAAATGCATGTTGTATTGAAATCAAAGCATCTTCCAATGGGTTAATGCACTACAGTGCACTCTCGTTATAAAGAACACTGATATAACAAAATTTCATTATAAAGAAGCAAAATCTCTGGTCCCATATCTTGGATTTCCTTTGTATTCTATTGTTTCTGCAACCCTGATATAAAGAAATTTCGTTATACAGAACAAATTTCATGGGTCTTGAGGACTTCTTTATAATGAGAGTGCACTGTAATTAGTACGATGATTTAGCCAAAATCGTCTCCTTTTTTAGGAATTAAAATAATTTGTGTCGCTATACTTTGGTCTGACAGCGATTAAGTAGTTTTAATTTTCACTTCTATGATCGTTTTTAAAAATATTGCTCTATCATGGATAGGCCTTTACATGGGTAAAGTAAAATAAACCATTTATATGAGGGCTCAGTTATAACTTGTCCTACAAGATTTCCTGGCATAGATTGAATATTCTGCTGACATAATTATGCTCCCGCGACAATCACTTCAATGATTATTTCATACACTAACCCTAACCTCAACCTAACCCTGACCCTAACGTAACCGCCAACCGTAACCCTAATCATATTCTGAAAAGGAAACCTAGTATCAACCCTAACCCTAATTCTTTATCTTCTGAGATATGGTCATCGGAGCAACTGCGTCCAGAGCAATTGTTGGGTCACCGGATTAAATACACATAAAAAGATTTCCACCACTTTCTTTTCTTTCAGTATAAGATGTGTTGAAAGATGGACAGCATACCTTTATTGGAAAGTTTTCTGTAACCACATGCTTCTTCACACTGCATCAATCAGCGTTCATATTTAAAAGTTCATGAACACATGTTTACATTGTATTTTGTGGACCTGGTGCCTGTTGCATAAAACTTTTACCAGATAAAAACTCTGGTTATTAACAGGATTTTTTTTCCTACATGGTAAAAGCAATGGTATAATTACGCTAACGCTAACCAGAGCTTTCATATTTTACAAGACATATTTATCTGGTAAAAATTTTATGCAGCCATCAAGCCCTGGCCTGGTTAAGTTTTAGATGAAAATTAATATTTTTTACATATGGTAAAAATATGACTTTGCACAGCCCAAGTGAGCGATGTTTGCTCAGTAATTCAGACAACAAGATATTCATACCAATGTACTGCCCTAACATTTTTATGAATGAAAACTTTGTGTTTGTCATTTTCATTGACATCAATGTAAAGTCATAACACTGTGACTTTATATCTTTCATTCAAATGATTATTTCTTCTCTACATTAAAGGCAGGGCATCTCTTTTGCATGCCTAAAAATAAACATTATGTAAATACATTGGCATTTAGAAGAAAATGACATCTGGAAACCTTTAGCAAAATACAGGAGCTACAAACTCAGTTTTAATGGAGTTATAGTGAGCGTTAAACTCTGATATGAATTTTTTTTCTCGCGAGAGAAAAATTCCTACCATAGAACGTACACTAAACGGTTATTGTTTTTCTTTCACATTTTTCAAATTCTAGATAATTACTGACCCCCAGATTTCACAGACATGCCCTTCATCAATAGCCTAGGGGCATGGGTTATCTTTTCGTGGTTTGCGGGGATGTTTGCAAATGAGATCCACTGCCTTTAACATGAATGTACAGCATACTTTGATGTTTCTAATATGTCATAACACAAATGTGAGTGATTTGTCACTTTCGTGAAAGTATGACAGCATACCTGTTGGAGAGTAAAATGATTTGGCCACCTGAAAACTGCCCCAGTTGTGTATCAATTATCATCATCAAAATTCAGACTCAAATTCAGATTCAAGATTTATTTTAGCAGGATTATATCAGTCGAGACAGTCTGAGATGGTACTGCCAGGAGTGGTCTCATTAAAAGCATCACACAATCGTACCAAGCATCGGTATTCTTAATGTTCAGCTTGACGGCAAAGTTTTGCTTTCTAGCTCAATACAGATTTGATGCATCCCATTCAAATTAAATGAAATGCAGATACATTACTGAAGCTAATAACGGCCAGTCACCAATTTTTTTTATTTTTTATTTTTTTTTACACTGCATTCTACTGTGCACACATGTATGTGCATGACAAGTATTTTATTATGATATTGAAAAATATGGTGGTTCAGTATTAGAGTAAATACCCGTGTATATTGTCTCGTCCTAAATAATGTTTTATGTTTAGATATGCTTTTTAATTCTGTTTCACTGATATTACCATTGGGACAAATTGTGAGTATTTTATTTTATTAGTGTTGGGTTTGTATGCATTATTTAGAGTGAAATTATTGATGAAATGCATCAGAAAAGTTAAAAACAAACCAAAAGGGAGATGAATGGACACTTTTGGTTCTTTGTGTAGATATATCATTTTATCGCGTCATGAACGGGGCGTGAAATAGGTTAATCGCTTCGCCTTTTTGAGAGATTCTTTTCAAAAATTCTGTTTTGAACCAAAAATAGTAAAAATTTGGGTGTGAAAGTGAACATTAGATCCCAAATTGCTGGATAAAACTTGTATTTGCTGGAAAAAATTATGAAATGTTAGTTATTATAGAAATGCTGCTACCTCTTTATACTATTGGCAATCATGGAAATTAATTTAATGCAAGAAAGAATGATACATTTTAATTTTGAGGGTAAATATTATGTTCAGTTTTTCATAGTATTGTTTATCTTTATACAGTGTATGTTACTTTCTCATGTTTGGGTATGCTGCTGGTAAGAAAAACGCCAAATACCATTCCATTTTCAAAATTTGAGTTTTATGTAACCAGGGTCGTGTTGCATGAACAAAAGGTCAGACACAAGTAATTAAAAATAAGTAATTAATGCGTGATCGTTATTTGTTTGTAATGAAATGTTATTCTTTAATAAGCCCTAATGTATGTACAGTTGGCATCATTAGATATTGATCATAAGATATAAATAAGAGTGTAAGATTTTACGGCAATTGTTGTCAGATTAATAACCAGAGTAATGATGGCTTTGATTGATAGATTTTGATAAATAAACTAAGTACTTACGAAAGATATTGAAATAAATATTTATGTAATAGTTTGGGCGAGTTGTAAGGAATTAATAAAGTCACTGGAACACACACACACACACACACACACACACACACACACACACACACACACACACACACACACACACACACACACACACACACACACACACACACACACACACACACACACACACACCATGACTGTAATTTGATAACAATAAAAATTAGGAATCACTTTAATAAAAATATTTTACGAGATGCATGTACACCATACTTGTTGAAATCAAAGATGAAATATTGAAGATAAAACAGGCCATTGTATACCATCCATTTTGTAATGGTTAGTGGTATTATGAAAGAGTGAGATATTCATTCGTTTTTTAAACCTTGAGAAAATGACACTATCTAGTATCACTTAGTTCATACATGTATTCTTATACCTCTGCCAAACAAAATTTGAAGGGGTATACACTGCGATTGAAAAAAGGGGGGACCCAGATACTATGCCAAATCTCTCAAAATCAAAGAAATAATATAAAACTTGTATCAGGGAATGTTAGCACAATCATTTTACTTTTATATGGTATATTGGTCATTCGTAATTAGGTCATGGGTGAATGCTCCAAAATCAGTTTTGTTAAACATGTCAGATTGTTTTTATCCAAGTTTGTGTAGTTTGCACTTATGAATCTTAAATAACTTCATGACCATTTGCTGTTTGTAATCAAACTTGGATGGTAGACACCTTACAGGGACCCCAATATTATTTTGAGGTCAAAGGTCACATGTAGGTAAAAGATCAAATGAATTCAAATTTATTCAAATGTTAAAACATGTTTTCCCACAAGTTTTTACTAGTGTTAGTAACTTTGCAACTATTAGCCCATTTTTAACCAAACTTGGAGGGTAAACCTATATTGAACTCATGTTAAATTGGGGTCAAAGGTCATGTAAGTAGACCAAGAGTCAAATTAGATCAACTATTAACATCGTAGGATGAAATATATTATAGTTATCACCTTGTTTAGTGTGTGCCCAATATTGCTTGTGTGAAACTAATTTCTATAATATAATATACAACCGAATGTTTGTAATTTGTTGAGAAGAAGTGCAATTAATACACTAACTGAGATCGTTTATAGACAGCTTGTGATGTATTTGTGTGTAATCTTGATTTAACACATACATGTATTAATAATACTTTGTGTGAAGTGTTCATAACTATGTGGTAAAAAGATAATTATTTGATTAAGCAGCAAAAGTTTAACACATTTCAAAAATGTACTAAATATAACATTAATTTATGTAGTTATATAAAGAGTATGTCTCTACAATTGTCTACAATCGTCTACAATATGAATTTCTATTCTACGGTGAGCCACTTCGAGTCGAAATTGGTTAAATTTATAATTGCAATAGTTTACACAACACATGATATGTCATTCCACACACATCATAGTCACTTGTCATACCAGACCAAACTAACAATGTAATTGTGGTATAACACAAATTTAGTTATGGAATATTAAAAAATAAATTTAAACTAGTTATGGAATATTAAAAAATAAATTTAAACTAGTTATGGAATATTAAAAAATAAATTTAAACTAGTTATGGAATATTAAAAAATAAATTTAAATTAATGCCGCATGAAATGTGGATAAGTGTAACCCTTTCGTATGTAAATATTCCCTTATTCAAATACAGTTTCTAGAAATAAATTCAGGAGTATGGAAGGATTAAAAAGTTTTATTTTAGTTACTTTATGAATAAATGTGCTCATTTTGTTCTAGAGAAAGTGTGTTATCGTCTTTCATGCATTGTTTTGTATTGTTTCATCACTGAGACTGTATCAGTTTCTGCTAGACATGTTTGGGTATCATTCAGCTCTGTATATACTATATGTGCATTATTATTACAAGTTTAACTTTACTGGCAACTGTGTATTAGCACAGTTCTGGCAAGTTTTGAGACAATTTGTGAAGAGTATGATTTAACCCACGCTTAGAAAGCTCAAAAATAATGTATAATGCATAGTGAATGACAATCAGCTAACAGCAGTCAAATATTGTTGATAATAGATATATGAGTATTGAGTATTGATTATATTTTGTGACAATGAAATAAAACATCTAATTCCAAATCAAGTTTGGTTGTAATATGCATTTAAATTGCATGCACTTTGTGTGTTCCTTTTGTGTTTTATGTACAAGATTTGTGTACACTACCCATACGACAGAGTGAAAA
>JZLH01S0344867.1:10835-20943 GCA_001188425.1 Eucidaris tribuloides
GCAAATAACCTTTGCCCTCTTGCATTTTTCTCACTGTAAATCATCTGCTTTTGTTTTGTTTTATAGGCTTTATATTGCTCCATCTAACCCTCTGGCTGTTGGTGTTTCTGTTCACCTACTTCATCATTCTACCGGTTATCAACAGGGAAATAAATTACGTTTGGACTGTAATTCGAAACCAATGGTGAGGAGAACAAGAACGATTTTGTTTCTGACCGTGTTTGTACAACTTTGTTAATCATTTAAGCTAATTCTTTGTGTCTTTTCACAAGCAACAGTCAGGTGCTGTATACTTTAAGTACCTCCTTGGTATACCTTCCACTCGTCCGTACTCTATAAGCGCGAATGACAGTTTCAAATATTTAAGTTCAGAACGGGTTGGTCAAAGTTGCATTGTGCATGTTCGTTGTCCATTGAATCAAACCAAACTTGATACATTTATTTAACAAATAATAAATAAGCGGAATTTAGCTTTGTACTTTTTTGTAGCATCATGTGTTGATATAGCATTAGAAATAAATCCAGTCATTCTTGTTTTCACAAAACTGTAGTGTGCGCAGAAGAACACCCTGTTTCAGGTTATACAGCTAATTTTATATAGTGAATTTGGTACTGCAGTAAATAACTGTTTTTTCTCCATAACATTACATTGTGCAGAAGATCAGATTTCGTCAGAATATCACATGCAACTAAAAAAAAACCCAATAATTTCTTATCTCTCACCTTTACAGGTTGACGGTAGTGGTCTATCTGGCTATATACTACAGTCAGGTTTTTGCAGCCAGATTCTGCTTTCTCCAAAATAAGGCGAAAGAACTCAGTATTGATAACAGGTGTGTTGTCATGAAATACTATAATATCGACATCATCACATCCACCACCACCACCACTGCCGCCGCCAGCAAGAACACGATAAAAATTGACAGTGACGACGACGACGACAACAACAACTACTACTACTTTACCATTAACTTTATTATGATGATGATGATGATGTTCATTATTATTATTATCATCATCATCATCATCATCATCATCATCTATTTTATTATTATTATTATTATTATTATTATCATTATTATTATTATTATTATTATTATTATTATTATTATTATTATTATTATTATTATTACTAGTAGTAGTAGTAGTAGTAGTATTACTACTAATAATAATACTATACTACTTCTATATCATTACGCATGCGACATTTCCACTTCTAATACTTGTACTAATAAGAGCATTATCGTAAATAGTCTTTAATTCGCTTTCCATGATTACATTTACGCACATTTGTGTTATTACTATCTAAAAGTTTTTCGTAATAATTTTGGGTATTATTTCCAAGTAAGATTTGAAGAAGAAAAAACGAATATACCTATAACCGACTCCAGTCATTATGTTGAAGCAGAAAGCCTTTGTTTTAACTCTTTATCGGCCACATTTTTAAAGTGAACTTGGGTTCTACCTTTACAGTATTTATAGAGTAAAACACATTCTTTCATGCAAAGAAGGTGTGAATGATCTGATGAATCTGAAAGGAGTGTACTGTATTAGGTAAGAGAATTACGAGGGAATAGTTAATATCTACTCAGTGTTGTCATTGTATAGATTTGGGCAAATTGGCGAATATGGCAAGAAAAGAGTTTAGAATCCGTAATACATCGCAACTTTGTTTTGCTTTTCTACCCTTTCCATCTCTAGACGGTTATTTCACGTGCAGGTGTATTTCTACTTCTTTGTGAATGTCATCCTTGGTCTTGCCTCCTGTCTCCTGAGGATCTTCAAGTCAGTCTTATTCGGGCTTCTCCTGGTAGGACGGATAGATCGGTGTCTCCTGATGAGAGGATTTGAACTTTACGACACAGGTGAGGCACTGGTAACCAGGATGGAGTCGAAGCCGACCGTTCCGAGTCACAAGGCCGCTGAAAAAAAAATATTTTTGACATAGTCTGTGTACACGTGACGAGCTCGGTCCGAGGCCAAGACCAAGGTCGGCAAAATTTGGCCTCCAGGCCGGCCACTGTCTCTGCTGGTAACATTAAAAACACCTTTTCCACATTGTGGAGCTTCCATTTAAAAATTGTCAAACTGTGATATCTGAGCTACATAATAGTGCTTAAATAGGCAAATAGACACACTAGAAGGCAAAACTTTGGAAAGTCATATGCTGCGACTGGCAATGAACCATATGTACGGGTATGGACATACATCACTCTTTTGAAGCACCAAATGATCGTTTTGAAGAACAATTTATTCACTGCTCAATATTTTACATTAACGGAGACACTAATGGCAACGAGGATTATGTAGCTCAGCTTTCTAATTGATAATTTTACATAAAAAAATGCACACAACCTAATGGTATAAAAACAGTATATAAACCTACAATTACATGTAATCACCATTTTGTACATTTTCGAAGATTTAATATTTCCAAACACTTAAAAGATAAACATAAACAAGAAATCTTGAAAATGAATATGTCTAACATTTGTTTACTTACTGAATACCGTACTTGAATTTTGTAATAATTCTATTGATTTTCACAGCATTTCGTATTTAAACAATACTATTAAGATAATGATCCAACAAACTCATTCATCCAACCATTCAAATTGCATAACGATGTGGATAATTCGTACTCTTTTTGTTTTCATACAGGTTACAAAGCTTACTTGGGTTTCTTGCAGTTGGAGGTTGCACACACGCACCCAGTTGTTATCACGTTTTGTCACTTTCTGTTGGAGAGCGTGAGAGAAAAGAAAGATAAAATCTACGAATTCAGCGAAGATGATACGAGTAAGATCATTGGCACCTTTTATCATGTTAACGACAATACGTATCAAATTTAGACAGAAAACAGTGCGCTTAGAAACGCCCATATTAAGCGCCAAATAAATATTTTATATTACTATCATTATGAGTATGTTAAATAACCTTGTGATTTCCAAGCCGTATAAGTTTTGTTTCCTAAAATTAAATGAAAATAAAAGGTTTTTGAAAGTTTTTAAGCCCAATAATGTATCGATATTATCATTAATAATCACACAACAAACATGCATTTCACACAAAGAAAAGCAAAAAAACAAACAAACACACAAACACCCACACACACACACACACACACACACACACACACACACACACCCGCCACTATCACTACCATCACCACCACCACCATCAACAATAATAATACAAATTATACCACCACCACTACCACAACACCAACACCAACACCAACACCATTAATAGCATTAAAATCCCTGTCATCACCACCACCACTCTACAACCCTCCACTACCAATTTTATAATAACGCCATTACTACGACTACTATTATCTAGCATCACGTCCAATCTATCACGAATGCTTCCACCACCTCCATCCTCGTCACCCACCACCACCACCACCACCACCACTACCACCGCCGCCACCACCACCACCACCACCACTACCACCGCCGCCACCACCACCACCACCACCACTACCACCGCCGCCACCACCACCACTTTCACTGGTAATGCATCTTATATATTCTTGTAATAACGAAAAACAAGACATATCCTCTGGTATGTTATTCATGTTTTATATAAACTCACGAATAAATCATGAATAAAGTAATTATACTTTGTTTTCTCTGCAGTGGACGTACCGCTACCTTCCAAGACCATCAACAGAAAAGTTCGCAATCGATGGCGTCTCGCCTTCATGCTGATGCGAAACAGGACATTATTGTCGCAGCGTTTCGACGCCATTTTTGACGCGAGGCGGGAACGAGTTCGAGCACGGCTGTCTGCCAACCCGGTCAACAAAGCCAAAGACGAAATGATCGTCAGAGACGCTGTAAATTCTTTCGTGACTGATAGCGGTGATGAAGGGGATATAGAGAGGAAGCTGAGGAACCAAAAGGTGGATGAGGATGTGGATGATGCTGAGACGTTGATCGTCAAACCCGCTTATCGAGAGATGGACCAAGAGGATGACGAACGACAGGTATTATTGACTCCATCCGTCAAAGGCAGGACTAACTATGATGCGATTTCATTTAAATTATAGGGTATGTACTGGCGTACATATCCGGAAACTATAACTCTGAAACAATGCTGAAGTACTTACCTACACAGCATTATCTGTATGTGAATTTTCACATAATGCAGGCCACAGCAGGCGTATATTTTATGTTTGTATGTTTTTGTTCTACTGAAATTTCACTTGTCTTTTGATTTGTGAAATAGCGAAGATGACACAATCTTGTTTCCGTTTGATTGTCACGTATGATGCGTATTCAATGTATTGTGGCTTATGTTTGTTTTGATTGTTATTGCTCCTCATTTTCGTTGACAACAACTTGTTTGTACACACTAAGAAAAATAGGGTTCAACGTTGCACCTTTAAAGGTGCAGAACAATGTCACACTGGGAGCACCTTACGGGTACAACTTTGCATCTTTCAGACTTAAAGATGCAAAGTCGCACAAGTAAAGGTGCTCCCAGTTTGCTTAAGGTGCAAAGTTAAACCTATTTTTCTTAGTGTGTACTTCATGTAGTGTAGATAAATGCATGCCCCCCCCCCTCCCAATCATACATTATCTCACACAAGACACGTATTTATCACTATGTCAATGTCGGTATATGGGTATGGATAATCAGTGTTGCTGGTAAAAAGTTTCATTATCACTTAGATGTGTTTTGCTCTTTGAGTGGACATGCTTTTGTACAAACGTATTGTTAATCACTTTTTTCACTTACAGTACATTGTAGTTCTTTGCTTGTGGAAACTTTCATCCGAAAGTGTTTTTAAGAAACATTTTTATTCGCAAATTGATTAAAATATACATTATGACGTCATGAGAGCTTGTTCTGATTGATCTTTGCAGAGATATGTTAATATGAATGGATTCTGTATTCATTTGATTTATACAATTGATCGGGGGGGGGGGGGGTAATTTATACACCACAATGCTAGTTATCTAGGGGGGTCGCCCATTCGATTTTTAAAGGCTGATATTTTTTTCTATTTTGTGAACATTTTGAAAGTTTTTGTCATCTGTGAACCTTTTCAAAAGATAAACATTAATTATTATTATTATTATTATTCATTAATGCGGGGGGGGGGGGATTTAAAAGTCACACTTTCTACTTTTGAACAAAAATATGTATCCTCGGGGTGTCTTTCCCCATACGAAGGTTAGCCTTCGGTGTTTTCACCCCAACTTGTTACTTTAAATCTCTACTGTTATCTTCTACCGTATAACTGATTGATTATGAAGTGTAATAAATAGGCACTGATACGGATTAGTATCACTCTGTATTGAGTGAACAGATTGCTTACTCATGGAGTGAGGCCCGAGGGCACTGTATGAAGGAAAAATTGACCGAAATTTACACGAAATCCGTCAACAATTTTAAATAATCCACTAAATCCAGAACGTAAAGGTGGAACTTGTTCATATTTTTCTATTTTTAGACAAAACAAAACGATACAATCAATCAATCATGTGTGATTTTTTTAGTCCTTTGGTTTTTCTCATTGGAGCCCATAATGTTTCCATTTGAAAATTTGTTTCAGTTTTAGGTTATTTTCAATGTTTGGTTTTAGAACAGTATCAGAATTTGGTACTATTCTTACACGTACACGTTAATGGGCTGAAATATTTAGTTAAACCTTCTTCAAAAAGCCAAAATTTAATTAGTCATAAAGATGTTCTCATTTAAAATCGTGTGTATACAAAATTATTTCCCATGCAGCTTCGCTAGTTTCATTAGATTTCAGTCACGTAATTGCCGTTTGAAATATATGTTATTGTAAACATTCCCAATTTATATGTGCCAAATCATGTCTTTGTTAACCATTAAATTATACATTCTTATGGAAATGTTTTACATGGTGTCATGGCGTAGTGTTTTTTGTTGTTCACACTGTGTTTTCGTTCATGTTATCACGTGCAGTGAGTACACAAATTCATTAGTTTCATTATAGTTATGCATGTCTCATTCAACATGGTGAAGGGTACTGTGTCAATTCAACACAAACAATAAATACTGCCTTGTTTTATTTGACTGAAATTCTCAAAATTCTCAAATCCCGGTGAATCATGCTGTATAGTGACAAACTGCATATCCAGTCTTTAATTTTATCAAGTGAATTAGTACAAGCTTTTGGACCGGGGACGTTGGGGTGGGGGTGGGGGGGTGGGGGTGGGGTTGGGAGAGCGGGAGGGGGAGGGAGAGGGGGTGTTATAGGTTGGATACTCACCTCTCCACACCTTGCTAGCCCAAATGAAAAATGCAGAATACAGAAGCATACATACACCCACCCACCCACACACAAAGAGAGTACACCCGCGCACACCCTCTCTCACATAGCCTACACAGACACACAGACACGAACACACGCACAGATACACTCCCAAATCCGAAGCTAAACCAAATTACGGGAGAGTGGTAAAGTAAATCAGTTGTCACACGATGTAGCAAACGAAACATCGTGTGATAACTGATTTACTTTACCACTGTCGTCATTGATACCACGACGATCAACATGTTTCGATATACTAAACCAAATTGGTATAAACATGATTCAATTTCGGTCATAGGCCTATACATTCGTGCTCATAATTATGGAATATTTTAGAGACATTTTAGAAGTTGCCATTTTTCCGTGAACGGTACATCCGGGATTAATATTTGCCCTCCACCCCCCCCCCCCCACCCCCAGGTGAAACAATTATAATCTAAGTATTTCAGGACTGCTGAGCATTTTGTATAGCGTCCGACTCGACGCTAAAACCTGTGTTTAAAAATGGCGGTATTTAAAGTTGTTGTTGAGTCACGTGGTGGTTATGCGCGTTATTAGACTTGTACAAGACAATTCTGATGTTAATTTAATGATAAGTGACATTAGATTAAAATTTATCACTTTTCTGTGTTTTTTTAAAATTACTTTAATTTAATACATTTTCATGATTTTTTTTGTGGATTTTAAAAAAAATAAATATATAATTGTTATTTGCTCTCAACAGTAATTCAGTTTTTACTTTAGTCATCAATCCATGAAATTCCAAAAATTGCTCACCATACATATAATACTTATACCAATGTCTTGAAATTTCGGACGATATAGGAGAAAGAACTTAAGTATCAACAAAATATTCCATAATTATGAGCATAAGTGTATTATAGGCAACAAACTACCCTCCCATGCCAAAAGTATTGCAACATACGGTATAACGCATGAATTTTGAGTTGAAAGGTTATTTCTGTAATGGTGTCCTACTGAAGTAATTTTTGGGAAAATGACAAACGGATTTCCTTTCTTCTCCAAGGCGAAGAGATTATCCAACAAGGCACGCCCACGGCAGTGGGACTGGAACCCAAAATTAAACAATTCGCCTCCCTATTGGGGTGGGGTGTTTAATTCATCATAGCGTCGTTATTCAGTTTTCTATTCCCCGTATAACGGTTTTGGTGGTTTAGGAAGATTCCAACAAACAACAAATGCTAATATGTTACTTTAAAGCGGCTTCAGAAAGACAACCTCAGCCAGCGCAGAAGAAAGCATCTCCCATCTTCATAAGACAGTAGTGAGGATACGCCCCATATTTCGACATGACCTGTTCAAGCTATAATTTCTTATTCTTTCTCAATTCCAAAGTTGATTTACTATCGTAAATATCGAAAATTTGACTGTCTTGTCACTTTTCTTCACATTGGACATATTGATTTGGAGCGAAGGCCTCCATCTTTAATTAGTAGCCGTATGAAAGATATTGAATGATCAAGATTTGAAATATCATGTACATGTATAATGTGTTTTACATTTGATAAAAAATATTGACTACAGAATATTGCCCTAAATCATCGAAAATCTCACAAAATTAAAAATGGTCTTACGTCATCATAATTGAGTGAAGGATTACAGGAAATTACCCGCTATCATCCACATCATCAATCAAAACACAATTATTATGAGGTATTTCACTGTTCTTTCAAAGAATTATACCGTGTCTCTTCCTCTAAACAAGGAATGATTCTGGTATATGACTACCACTATAACCTCATTACCTCACCGTTCTTTGTTTTCTTCGCACTCCTAATTTGGTTTTATTTTTTTGGTTGATCTTTGGCCACATCAGATTGTTTATTCCCATGCAGCATGTAAATTTGTTTGTGATAATGTTTCATCCAAACAGTGAGTTGCTTTCACCTTGTTCGTCTTTAGAATACATTAAGGGAGCCTCATTTTCTCACAAGGATACGCTACAGTTTCGTTTATTGATGCAACACCTGACATTTCAAAAGACATTGGTAAACCGAACAGGTCTGAAATCTGCATTTAATATCCCAGAGTTATACACTTTACGTAGTTATATCAGTCAGGGGCGTCGATCCATGTTTCGGATTGGGGGGGGGGGCAAATTGTAAAAATGTAAAAAAAATTTCGGCGCGCGCCAAATTGCAATGCAGATTAGAAAATTTGATAATTTTGTAAGTTTAATAGTATTTTTATGCTTTGTTTAATGGATTTGTAGTACTTTTCAATGCTTTTTAAACATATCCTTGCATTGCATATTACGAATTTTTTCTTCAAGTTCATATTTTATTTTTGGGGGGGGGGGCAAATCGGATATGATTTGCCCCCCCCACAATATTTTACATTGGGGGACGACCTGACCCCCCATAGCCCCCCCCCCCCCTCAGGATCGACGCCTCTGATATCAGTCATATCAAGGAAAGTTCTGCTCCCTTCGGAGTGCCGATTTACTTGTACCAGTGGTGATAAGGAAAAATGACGAAAAGTTTTAGTGGTTCAATAATTTTCTTATTTTTGTTTGTACGAGACATAAGTTAACATCATAAGATACGCGGCTATCGGTCACAATATATATACCGTAGTTCAATAAGCGGCATGAAGAATGCTTAGCCTCATACTTGAATAAAATTATGTGTACTTAAACGAACTTCTAAGGGAAGTAAAGTAATTACCTCATGTTTGTTTTCCAGAATCAATCGATAAAGGACGATGGTATCTCTATCCCGAATTCGACGAGCCTGTCTCCCACTCACAGTCTGGAAACGTGCTTCATAACAGCCTCTCCAGATCTAAGAACAAGGCCGGTCTCGCCAGAGCCAGGCATACGCCCTTCATCGGCAATTAAGAGTAAGACCTGGTCTTTGAGGAGTACCCCGGATAGCTTTCTGGCGTCAGAGGCTGCGACATCGCAGACGGATCTGATGATCGAGGAAAAAGAATCAGCCAAAGGAGCTAAGACATCCGTTTCTTCACCGATTCTGGATGATTTAGGAACCGAGGACTTGGACAATCCAAAACCGAGTCGGCCAGTTACTTCTTCTGCTATTGTGCAAACTGAGGATGGATGCTCAGGACTCGAGGGTGAAATTAGTTTACCAGGAACACCTACAGAATCGAGAACTGGACCGAATGCAGAACCAACGATGAAAAAATCACAAACTGAAACGAAGCTATAAAAGCGTAATGTCCACACTTACCCGTACAAATAACAGAATGTGGTTGATGCTTTGACTTTAATTGTTTTTATCTTTCACGTATCTTTCGTATTTAGGCTTTGGGTTTCATTAAAAAAAATCTTGTAAGTGTTTTAATATTTCTATTTTTAAGGACCCTGTAAAAAACACCGTAAAATAATGATCCAACACAACCGATGTTCGAGTCATGAGTATGATTAGTATCCAAATGATAATGATAATATCTCAATACATTAAAGGTAAATGACACGATTGGGGGTAGTCATCAACTTGGGGTAAAACTATTCTAGAATCAAGTAAACTGTGCAAGGATTCTACTGTGAAAAGTTTGTAGGCAAATGTTGACCCATCATAAGTATGCCTTGTGAGAGACAAATTTGTTGCGTAGCTTTCTATGGGATTAACTGCTCTCGGGCCTCGAGAAATATAAAGCGGTCGTATGATCATGCTTGATTCTCCTTAAGTAAACAAATTCAAGATAAATCCTTCCAGCCAGGACTATACACTCCAGCTTGTGTATCTTCAACCAGTTTGGTCAGTGGCGTATCTAGCAGGGGGCAAGGGGGGCACGTGCCCCGGGCGCCACTTTCAGGGGGGCGCAAAA
>JZLH01S0344867.1:28425-44366 GCA_001188425.1 Eucidaris tribuloides
TTGTATAAAAATGATGCGCCTTTTTTCAAAGTATCGTGTACACACAGGTTGTGGAAAGTGTGAATTTTATCGTAGTGAAAAAATCAGGAAAATCGATGCACAAATTTCAGAGTTATGCACATGAAAGACTGACCTCCAAAATGATTCTGATTACAGAAGTACGCGTCGGTTAATGGACATTATTTGATATTTCTGGTCATTTGTACAAGTTGACTTCCATATCGTGTAAGACACGAATGTTTTGTAGATTCATTCGAAATTTCAGCTCAAGATGATTTTGCAAACGCTCGTGTTACAGCTTTTACTGTCGCTAAGGCAAATAGATTTAGTTGGAATGTGTTTGACAACGTAGACCTCACCGGGGGAGCCTATCTTTTCTTGTACGCGGGATTCATTGCGCTTTCGCATGCGATCTACGCCTCTGGGTTGCACTTATCCTGGGGAAGACGACACAAATGGCTAAACTCTACAAAATTGTCAATGTCCGCCACAGTCTTAAAGGGCATTTTCACCGCAAAATTGTGTGGCGATTACAAATCTACCAGGAGTATTTTACACATTGAAATAATCCATAAAGTGTGCACTTTTAGAATGTAGTTCAAAAGTTAGGACATAATTTGTGGGAAAGTGTGTTTGTTTTCGGGCATATTTCACATGTCAAATAGTTCGTGTGAAAGTGCGTTTTTACACTTGTGACTTATGGTTTACTTAACGCAGATGACTAACACTTAGATATGGGAAATATACGCACAACAGTTGTGGAGCTCCAATTTAAAAAAAAAAAAGTCAATCTGTGATACATGTATCTGAGCTACACTTATGTAGTGCTAGCTTACAAGGGAAAATGAGCACCCTACAATACAAAAGTTTGAAAAGTTATGCCACCACTGGCAAGATATGCATGAATGAACGTCACTTATGAATTTCCACTAAGGTGGAGTTTAAAATAGCCTAGCTCTACGCACAGTAAGTCTATGGGAGGAAGAGGGAATGGTGAATCCAGTCAAACCGAGTACTCGTAGATTTTACCTATAAATAATCATTTTGAAATACAATTTTTTCAAGGCTTTATTTTTAGACCTTATCAAAGACACTTAGAGCATGGAGGATTTATGTAGCCCATTTTTTCAATTGCCATTGACAACCTGTGATTTTAAAGGGCAGTACATGTATACTGCCCAAACATCTTATGGAGACAGAAGGCTTTTTTTTAAAGGGTATCTTTTCAGACTTGGTTTGAAAATGCTTGTTTAGTGTGGGGTGGAAACTTAACAAAATAAGGGTATATATTCTGAGATCTAAGGATAATTTAATTCTATTAAATTTTATTTCGTCAAAATATTAAAGTATTGAAAATTAGTTTTGGTTTACATGAAAATATCTAGAACAACAATAGTCTGATTCTCAGACCCTACTCGCTGCCAATTGGGCCCGAAGGGCCAAACCCGAGCAGCCAGTGCCTCGTCTGGTGCCTAGTCTTATTACCTGACATACTACTTGCGTGAGGAGAAATAAATGAATAACGCCTGCGAAACAGGCTAGAACAACAATGGCATATAAACACATGGAGAATATTACAAAATGAATAATAATATAAAGAGTATGCATCAGACACGAACAATGCATTTGAAATTTAACAGAAAGGTATCCAATTTGCATTAAAAAATCATATAACGCATAATATACATCTATAAGCCATTTTGCAAAGAAAAACAAAAACGAAAATGTGATAGAAAGAATGAGCATTTCAAAGCAATTGAAACAATGGGAAGAAAAATTAAGTAGAAATATGTAAATATGAATTAAATTATAACAAGTGTTATATTTGCGAATTTGTAAATTATTTGTTAGGGTTCATTTTGAAAGTCTATCTACGAGCATGGTACCGATTTTGTAATGATAGTGGCACCCCCGGAATGCTACAATTCACAATACACTGTGAAATGTTATAGCGCTCGATGAAGATTGCAAAAAATGTCACGATAAACATTATTTACATTTAATTCTTGTGTCTTAAAGTGATAGGCTAACATTGTGGAGCTTCAATTTAAAAAAAATTGTCAAACTTTGATATCTGAGCTACATAGTAGTGTTCAAATGGACAAATAAACACCCTAGAATACAAAAGTTTGGAAAGTCACACTGCAAATGGCAAGTTATACATGAATAAACAATAAAACTCGGGGCGAGTTTTATTAACCTAGGTGTACACACAGTAAGTCTATGGGAGGAAATGGGCAAGTGAATCTGGTCAACTTACGATTTTCACTTTTTTAAAGCACTAAATAATCATTTTGAAATACAATTTTTTCAGGGCTTCATTTTTAGACCTCATCAAAGACACTGGTAGCATGGGGAATCATGCGGCTCATATTTTGTTTAACTGTGGTAAATGTTAGCCAATACTTTAAAGAGTTGGAATATTTAGTATTTGATTAAAAAATATATATACAATAGCATGAAAATCTTACAGTTTAGTGTAAAAATCTGTTATTTGTGACAGATCTGCTTCGATTTTCATAAAAGCATGCCCGACGACGTGTGTCTCGCACACTGCATACATGACACCTGTTTTTCTGCAGTCCGTGGAATTTGTTTTGTATCGGTAATCATTGTTATAGCTCATTTCGAATGCATGCATGGTTCGCGTGTTTTTGCATTCATTATGCAAAATCATGACTAGTTTCAGTGTCGAGGTGGAATATGCTCCAAAAGTGACATTTTTTGTTTATTAATAACTCTTGAAGGAGGCATTTGTACATTTTTTTACTGCACTCATTATGTGGTTCATACCTTATTCAAAGTTCACATCAATTGAAATAAATGACAGATTTTGCAAACGCCCGCGTTACAGTTTTGAAAATCAACTTACTCAAATTGATTTCTTCGATTTTCTCAAAAAAAATACTTAGCATATCGAGAAGCTTTTTGGTACATATTTAGCTTGATACTAAGGAAATATAACCCGAAAGCCACAAGGAAATCGAATGTAGGGGAGACCGGGGTAATATGGACCCCTTAAGTAAAATCATGATTTCCCAGAAGTTTATTTCATTTTTTAAAGATGTTTCTTCATCATTTGAAAGATTTGGTTAATGGGTAGGTATACACCAAAAGACATCCATTCATTT
The DNA here is from genome assembly GCA_001188425.1 of Eucidaris tribuloides. NCBI lineage: Eukaryota > Metazoa > Echinodermata > Echinoidea > Cidaroida > Cidaridae > Eucidaris > Eucidaris tribuloides. The sequence goes on from JZLH01S0344867.1 coordinate 31,557, forward strand.
TTAACCAAACAAAAGATATAGGCCTTCGAAAAAACATTTGCAAAGGGTCCATATTACCCCAGCGTTGGGCAATATGGGCCCCTATGTTATTTACAACAGCGACGGGGCAATAGGGTCCATAGGGTCCATATTGCCCCATCCATAAAGATTCTACATGGGAATACACATGGAAATACTAGGTGACCATATTACCCCAGATCGCACATACACAAAATTTCCACCTGTTTGATAATAAGATGTAAGCTGGGTATTTCATACATGTACTGATATATGTGTTATGTTAATACTATATGTTGCCATAGTAACAATCTCTAGACCGAGGCTCAAGAGAAAAAAATGGGTGTTTTAAAATGTCACTGAGATTCGAAGAAAACGGGATGAAATTTTTAAATTAGAATATTTTTTTGACTTTCACGACACTACCTCCGTTTATACCTGAATGAACAGTTGTTGAATGATGTTCTTTCAACTAGCAATAGAAGTGACACTATATCATCCCTAGTTTAAAGATAAAAGGGGGGTCCATATTGTCATGGGTGTCCATATTACCCCGGTCTCCCCAAATCACGAAATATCGATTTAGAAAGAATCGTCCGCTAAATGGAAGAGCCTAGCGTCACAGGGAGGCTGTTTTTTTTTATGAATGATTACATAAGACGGCTAAAAGGCCTTAGCAACCGGAAGACTGTACCATGGAGGTAGAAGAGAGACCTCCACGGTCATACAGCAAATATATTTAATGTATAGGCTGTACGACAGAATATGAATTTTGGCGCACGGTATTAGTGTATTAGTGGCGGTGGTGCACAGTCTATCGGTATCATTCGTGGATGCTCTATGGCGTTACATGTAGACGTACTTAGTCTAGCTTCTGGACGGACAAAATTCTCGGGGTCGCGCCATCACTCGGCTTGGTCTAACATGCAGTCGGCAACGGGAATAGTCGGCGACAAAAAAAAATCTAATAAAAAGAGTCCAGAAGCTAGACTAAGGCGTACTCGGACGCGGCGCACGCACTATTTGTGACGTAGAAATATGCATATTCATGACCACCCTTATACCGTGCACCAATATATGTATGCTACCGATAAAAAAGTCATAATCTGGATTCTGGACTACTCCCGCCGACTTCCACAAGCACACACCACTGATTTCCACCACACACGCACGCTCGCATTTATACACAACATACCAGAAAAATTATATGATAGTCAAAATAGAATGTTAGTGAATGTAACCAGTTTTTCTACGTGTGTTATATTTAAATAATATTCATGCCATCGCGTAGAAAGTTAATCATTGATACTTATATTTGCCTAATTTTTGATCGAGGTATTACGATAAATGAATTTATCGTAATCCTCATAAATAAACTCAACGAATTAGCAACTACCTCATATCACAAATTACCATTACTTATAAAAGGAATGCTTGGAGAAAAATAATTTGGCAAGGGTGTTCCTGCACTAATCGACTAACTTTTGTGCATGGCCCTGGGAAGCGGGGGTGCTGGGGGTGCTGAAGCACCCCCAGAAAAAAGAAAAAAAAAAGACGTGTATGTCTATTTTTTTCAAATTTGGCCCGCAGAGCGATTTTTCAGCTGTTGATTTGGCCGCGAATTTGGCCGTGAAAAAAATTTTGGTCGCGAAAATTTTGTGGGGGCCGCGAAAATATATATCTCTGCACCTTCGGTGAAAAAATCGTCCCCAGGGCCCTGCTTTTGTGTGAAAACAAGTCATGCATGAGTGCGCACATATTGAAGGCAAAATTGTCACTTTTTTAAAGTCACAGGGGTAATTTCGGGGGATTTGTGATGCAGGATTTTGACAAAATTATGTTTCTATAGTGAATGATTAAGCGCAATGTTGTTAATCATCTATCACTTGACCCCTTCACCTCTCCTGGCATTATTTTACGCTTCAGTGAACTCAATTAAAAAATGTCCACCCTTCCTCAATTTACTTTTTGAAACTGTAAAATCCATTAAGTTTATTGCAAAATTGAAATCCGATATTTTTTCAGCAAAATGTATTTTTGCATGTTATATACGAACATAAGAGCTTGTAATCATGTCATGGTTCAGTGAGCACACTTTATCATTGATTTATCAATGATTTACCATTATTTTGGCATAAGAGATGACTCCTGTGACTTTTGAAAAGTGACATATTTGCCTTTATAATGCATGCTCACTCATGCATGGCTCGACGGATCAATCCAATTTTCACCCGGAAGTTAGTCAGTGAGTGTAGAAATATTCCTGCAAAATCATTTTTTGCTAAAACTCATTTCGTTAAAAAGTTATGGTAGTTTGAAAAGGGGGCCGGGGTTGTTACTTTTTTGTTGTGTGTATACTGGCAAAAATGGTAGTTTAAAGGAACTGTATAACAATGTTTCCATTTAAAAAAAATGTGAGCTACATGATTCCCCCTGCTAGTAGTGTCTTTGATAAAGTCTAAAAATGAAGCCCTGAAAAAATTACAGTTCAAAATAACCCAATCTTTAAAAGAGTAAAAATCATTGTGAGTCCATTCCGGTTTTTCCCCATAGACTGCTGTGTTGCAGATTTTTCTATCGGCCGAGAATAATTCATGTGCCAACTTTTATCTGTACATATTTCACCAGTGACAGCATACTGTCTGAACTTTTGTGTACTAGGGTGTTTATTTGTGTATTTAAACACTGTTAGATATGTCAGATAGCCAAGTTTGACAGTTTTTTAAACGGGTCTCCCACGATGTTAAATAGTGTCTTTAAACCTATAAAATGGCAAATGTTTATAAGATACTACATCACGTAACATTTTTTTTTCGGAAAATTTCGCCACACACCCTTTTCTCCCTTTATTTGTCAATGATTAAAAAATGGCGCTAATATGACGTTGTGACAGACTTTATTTTGTTTTTCTTACGGTGTATTTGGCAAATCCGATGTGCTAACCATGATAATGGGAAGAAAATATGCATCTAATTAATTTCATAATTCTGAATCAATTCTGACTCTTAAATTTTCTATCAGTGTTGTTTCAAATAATAAAAGATGTTTACATAACTTGTGGTATCAAGCATTAGTGCATTTTCCTTATATTGTACAATGACGTATAATGATGATGATGATGATGATGATGATGGTGATGATAAGAAGAAGAAGAAGAAGAAGAAGAAGAAGAAGAAGAAGAAGAAGAAGAAGTAATAATTGAGTAATAATTGAGTAATAAATGGTTAATGAGTAATAAATGAGTAATAAATGATTGATAATGATTCTTAGTGATTGATAATGATTGAATAATGACTAATAATAATAATATTTTTTTCATTGTGGCGTGATTGCATACAATGATGACCATGTACCGCTTTGTGTCATACACATAACGACATTGACGCGTATAATATGCAAAGTATGAAATATTTGCATTGAATACCCTTTCTCCAATATGGAAACCAAATTTTGTCTCTTGTTTTTTTTTCTTTAAGACAATTCACCGATCGTATCCCCAAAATGATGCACGATCCTAAGACCCAACTGATGTTTTCCTTACATTATTTTAATATCAATAGGTAGGAGGGAAGCTGAGAAGCCTGTCACAACGTACCGTGGCCGGCCGGCGGGCTGACACCTTGGGGCCCTAAATAGCGGTTATGTCATTTGCCGGATCACCACGTTATATTTATTTATCGTGATTGAAAATTAAAAAACAAAATCATTTTTGCGGGAAAATATAGGCCCTATCCAAAAACTCCAATTATATTGTCTGGCGTAAATATTCTAATCTATGAATGAACGCCAATAAGCAAAACAACAACAACAACAACAACAACAACAACAACAGTAGGAGAATTTGTCGTATCATGTCCTTGTGTACCTATGCAAAGGCCGTTAGCTGCATGTCATGTGTCTACGCTAAGGCCGCTTATATCGTACATAATGAATACAGTTAATGGCCTTTGCATATAGGCACACGATGTACAGTTAACGGCCTAATTTGCATAGGCACACGAGGAACTTGCGCACCTTCTGTATTACAGAAAAGGTCAAGGTGAACTCATGACTCCCGACGTGATGATGTATTCAAGGCACGATTTTCGAGTGGATAAAGTCACTTTTTTTTCTGGGTCACCTCTTTTCTTGAAAAAATCGTAAGGAGTAAACATCCTTCCGATGGGGTTTGTCGTATTGGGCAGACACACCTGATCCACAAAATCTCCCTAGGAAAATCCTTGGAGAATGTACGCAGTTCTCCCAGGATGATCCTGGAATAGTGCAGCAATTGAGAATTAATGACGTACTCTCCCAGGTAAACCGAAAGTTAATTCATTGTACTAAGTTTCATCTGTACACATTTTTACAAGTTGACAGCATAAACTGTCTGCACTTTTGTCGTCTAGGCGTATTGTATTTGTCCATTCAAACACTGTTCAGATATGTCAGCATAGCAAAGTTTTTGAAAAAATTTTAAATTTTCTACAATATTACATAGTGTCTTCATTGACCATTGACCACTTAGCGATATTTGCCTAAAATCTATTAGGCCTACCTTACGTGCTTTCTTTACATTCCACAGAGGAGCTCTCCCTGTTATTGCCATAACAGATCAGGTGTACGACAGACTGACGACCTGAAAAAAACACATAAAATCCATAGATTATGTTTTGTACCAACACCTTTGGACTGGCCCATGGATTTGCCTCTCAATTCATCAAGGTTTTTCTTTGAAGAAAAAACTAGTGTGTGTTGTTCTGACCTTTGCCACTCCCCACTCCCCCGACTCCATTTCTCCCATTGGACCGAATTGAACAACCCTCGTGAGCTGTTGTAATCTTTCAAGTACCGGTACCACATGGATTTTAATTTATACATGAGTTTTTTGGCTGACCATAGGTGGCCCCCAAAGGGGGACAGTATGCTTTACATGTACCATGTAATCCTCAAACAGCCAGATCCACCCCACCCTGAGATTCCCTCGGCCACTCGACAATTCAACATGCACATCACCCAAGACCTGAAACATAATTTATACTGGTTAAGTTATTTACCAGAAATAATTTTACATTGCATTTATAAAATGCTAAATTTACGATTATGCAAACACAATTTACCTCTAACATCACTAAAATTCAAAGCCCCTCCAATGTGCTATTTTTTGTTTTTGTTTTAGACACCTATTGCTAGCATTCTTTGCATATTTTCTTGGAAAAAGGTGGCAAATAAAGAATTGTTTTTATGTCCGCTTCTCAGAGTGCCAATCTCACTTATCTCAAAATTGAATCAAATTGATGAGCGCTCTCATAGGCATGATTATCAGTAAGGGATCCAAATGCCTGAGATCAATACAAATGCCATGCAAAATCAAACAAAATGTGGAGCAAAGTTGGCCAGCCCTGCCTTTCTTATCAATTTCTAATAGCATTTGCCTTTTTTACCTTGTTTTTTGGTTTTTTTTTTTCAATAAATTTCTCAGGGTGACACTTTGTGCATCAGAAGCCCATCATTAAACAGCATGAAATGAATTGATTCGTAAGTTAGGCCTACAAATAAAAAAAAATCATACATACATTCATGAATTTTGGCTTAAAAACACAATTTTGCATTAAACTTACATGATGTTATTGTTTTTGAGCTACATGACTGATGACATTGAAGTAAGAAAATTTTCCGCATACTTTGGCCGCAGCATGCTGCCATGCCCGTGGGCTATGTGCAAATCAATTTTGGTCTTTAAACGGTATGCACAAGCATTTGAAAGATAAGAAGTCATGAAACATAGTGGCGAACTGCTTTTGACGTTGTGGACATAATCGCACGAAACATCTATGCGATGCGCGATCCTCCCCCCCTTCCCCACGGGCCTTTTACAATTTTCTCAAGTCCTTTTCCTCCAAACTAGTGATTGGTAAAGTTTTTTGATTTTAATTAAATTATGTGCGGTTTAGCATGAGAAACTGGTCAGCCCGCATACCACCCAACCTAATAATTGGAACATGGTACCTGTTCCCACGTTCCCACCCTATGGGCCAAATAGGGTCACTCTGAGTCAGGCACAAATCCAAGGGGGGGGGGGAGCAGACATGTCCCCCCCCCAGTGATTTGAACGGTAGGATAGGAGACACAATATCAAATTTCCCCCTCCCACAAATTTACATGTGTGCCGTACATTTTTTTGTTTTTTGCCGGGGGGGGGGCAGTAAAAGTGGTTAGTCACCATGGCCCTGCAGCGCCCCTGCTTTGGTTGTTGTTGTTGTTATTTCATTATTTTTTATTATTATTGTTATATTATTATTATTATTATTATTATTATATTATTCAAATGATTATTATCATCATTATTATCATGATATTGATAATTATTATAATTACAGTGCACTCTCGTTATAAATGAAAAATTTGATGCGGGCTCCCAAGGACTTGCTTTATATCAAGATGCTGCACATGCATTATGATAAATGATTATCATTATCATTGTGTTTATTATATATATTATCAATCTTATTATATTTTTATTATACTATTATCGATTATAATTATGGCTTATCATTATTATTAAATGATGGTTATCATTATTATTATTATTTGTATTATTATTATTATTATTATTTATTATTATTTATTATTATTTATTATATTATTATTATTATTATTATTATTAGTATTATTATTATTATTATTATTATATATTATTATTATTATTATTATTATTATTATTATTATTATTATTATTTATTATTATTATATTATATTAATATTATTATTATTTATATATTATTATTATTATTATTATTATTATTATTATTTTATTTATTATTATTATTATTATCATTATATTATTATCATGTTATTATCATTATCAATTATTATTATTATCATTTTATTGCTACTATTATTAATCTACTAATATGCGATGGTATGATTATTATTTAAATGGCATGATGATTATTTTATTATCATCATTTATCATTATTTTATTATTTATTATTATAGCTATTATTATTTATTAAACATCATCATCACATTATTTATTCCATTACTTTTGTTATTCATTATGCTATATACAATTCATACATGTCTGTATAATTGAGTTGATGTGTATGCAGAGTTTGAAGACCCCCTATTTTCAGAAGTCACATTTATTTATTTTGTTTCCAGTTCAGAGACCACCCAGATTTGCTGTTCCTCTGTACCAATATGATCTCCAGTGCATCGCCAGCCCCCCAACCTTAGTTGTTTCCTGGATTATTTGCCCCAGCTACATGTAGTGGCCGCTCACACCACTGTAGATATGAGCGATGGTTTTGGCAGCCTCGGATATGAACTACAGCATTTACATTTTCAGGCACGGCGCTTGATCCATAACATAGCCATCGCTATTTAGATATTTTAGGGACATACATGTACCATGGGCGTGTGTCCTACGCCTAGCTTTGTCCATCAGCGATATATCCAGAGGAACTCTCAAGCGTTCCGACTCCGAGAAAACAATTTTCTGCCGAGTACTTTTCGTTTTCTTTTTTGTATTTTGACGATGAAAATAAAGATGGAATCATTATATCACGCACTTATGGTTAACGGTTAGGCTGCTGTAAATTGTGTATAATCAGGACATTTTCCGTCCTTCACTGTTTCTGCTTGTGTTGGGAAATATGCACTAGACTGAAATAGACCGAAGGCTTCAACCCAATGTATGAATGCGTTCGGTCTAGTCTGAATTTCAGACCTCCCTGCGAAGCTGCGCAGGGCAAGGACATCCGTTTGGCGCTGTTGATTCCAGAATAATGCGTCTTGCCAGTCAGATTACGTCCTGCCGTCGTTTTTTTTTAGAGGTTTTGTCGGATGTTTTTGACAAAACATTTGCAGGTACCTACATATCTGACTTATAACTACAGGTCTATAGTAGGGAGTTCTGGTGACTTTTAATTTTTTTTTTAGAAACACGACAGTTTGGTCCATTCTAAAGCTTGAAGAAAGAGAAATTCATAGCAAGTGCCAAAATATTGTGATATCATTACACAATTATTTTTTATATATATTTTTTGTCTCTTCAACTACTAAAAATATTTCTGTCAACAATGCGCTGCTTAGTGCTGAGACTAGCATTCATAACAAATTAGGTGGAAAAATAATCCCCACACTTCAGCTTTCAGGTGGTACCAGTTTTCTATCAGGTTTCTTTTGCCTCCTTCATTTTCAAATCCGACAAAAACTAGAAAAAATGGACCCGGTTCTGTAGATTTTGTACACAGTTCAATGCGAACATTTTTGTGTACTGGCAGATATGATTTTTTGATAAACAAGATTTCACCGACTCCCTATTTAAGTAATAGTTAGCAACATTTTACCCGTACAATGTCAATGAATGGTTCTGTCACAAATTGTCGATAAAGTAAAACCTCTGAAAAACGACTGCGACGCACGATACACAGGGCTCGAAGCCTTTAAATCAAAACCGAAAAGTGCCTCCAACATGGCAGCGTTCCGCTAGGCCGATTCGGCCTGTTGATAGAGAGGCGAAAACTATCTGTAAAATTCTAGTTCATGATTCGTACGGGTTAAAATGCCTGAAAAACGTTTTTGAAAACTTGCTTAACGTTTACACATTCAACTTACGTGCGTCAGTTTTCAGGGTACGGTAACGGACATAAATTGATCTGTCGAGATCATCCAGTGACGCCCTGGCCTGGCCTGGGCCTGATCACAAAGTGAAAAACGTTACCAGTCACTCAAAATGTCTACGAGTAGGCGCGCTGGTTAGCAGCCATAGTGCTCCAAAACCCCAAACCCCGGCCCGCAGATGCACCCTTAGGCTTAAACTGGTCATAAAGGCCGCGAAAAGCCATGGCTGGTATAACCCAGATGCAATTTAATGCTAAGAATTTTCAATGCCATTCAATTCAGTTGCATCAACCCATGGCCAAATAGCGCCATTAATGCCCTTAACTTACATCGTTAGATGTTAATTCTCAAACACGTGTACCCAACCCGTCTAGTATACTATGGGCGTAGAGACCCTCTAATACATTACAGCTGCAAAAGATTGCCAATGCTCTTACCCGAAGCCGAGTCTGTGGTGGGGTAAAATGTATCTTTTTAGTTTCTTACTTACTCTTGTGAACAGAGCCTGTCCCATCTCTTCCTCATGCATGTTTTACAAACAACCTGCAGACGTAATTACTACGACAGAATCTACGCTCCAAAGCTCTACGAAAGTGACGGCTAGGCAGGCATACAGCGGGGACCGCCGGTGGCCGTCAGGCGGAGGAGACCCCGCTGCATCTGCTAGCCGCTGCATGCATACACCACCCGGGCGCTCCGGCGGGCCGCGAAGCGAATTTTTAAGAAACGTAGGATGGCAACTGAAGATTCGGGGATGAATTATTTCATGAGCGATTTCCGCTTCGCAATTGCCTCGCTCCATACACTAGTCTGCTAATTAGAAGCCATGTTTATTTTAGGAAACTAAATGTGTGCTTCTGTTATGGCAGTCTTTTCGTCTTTACTTATATTCTTCCCCATGTTTATTCAAATTATAATTATTTGTTAGCTTATCAATCCAACGCATTATAATTTACATCTACTTTTTTTAACGAAATAATCACATCACACAAAATATGAATGAAACATTTTATAGCGGCTAGAAAGCCAAAGACTATAGGGATGAATCGAGGTTTAGACAGGCTGAACTCGCTTCCTGATTTGTGGGTAAGTTTTGATTGCCATTTTGAGTTTTTTATCGTTCAGGTTTAACAGGTTGAACTGACTAACTTAACATAGATATTTCATTAGCGTTTTACAAAGGCGGATGGGTTCAATGTCAAATCGAACCCCACATGCTGCATGCGTGCATGTGTTAATGTTGGGAAGCTAGAATTGGGGCTGGCGTGAAGTAGTTCATAGCTGCCTACAGGTCGAGGTGCACGTTTACCAGTAGATCGCTCTAGTCTAACGGGTTAGATCTAGAGTCTACAGAATATTTACATTTTTAAGTCAATCAAGAATTTGCATGTATGCTGATTGACTTGTCGAACATGCCGTTGTTGAGCCAGGTGCTTCACATTTGTTGCAGCTGGTGAGGATATCAATGAACTGTGAGGGAGAAGAAATGGGAAATTGCCTTCAAGCTAATCTTGAGGCTGAGCTAAAAAAAAACTGTTGACGTAGGGCCCTAGTCAAGCGCCCTCTCCTAAAGTGCCGCTGGCTATCCCGAACCATGCCAGAGGAGGCGCCTTGGAACACTCCTAAGAAGCGAACCGTACCGTACTCGTACCGCCTCCAGAAGCGTGCAGCCTGAGACCACCTTCCCGATGTGGTCTTAAAGGCGTGCCAAGCCGAACCGCTTACCGCTACCGCCCGCTGAGCACTCTGAACGCATTCCCGCAAATACTTTAACGTGGTGATTCCCTCAGATTAGAGAATAAAGCGTTACCGATGGCTTTACCTCGGGAGGCACGCTTCCCACATAGTTTGCATGAAACACTCGCAAGTGACCCACTTCTTTTGGCACGGTTCGCATAGGGGTTGCCACAGGTACGGTACGGTACGGTACGGTTTCGCTTCTCTAACAGCGCTTGAAACATGGCCTTAGTTCTAGATCTTATTTACTAATAGATCATAGAATTCTAGGCATCTAACTGTTAGATCTATTCTCAAATAACCAAGTTAGATCTAGATTTCTAAGTTAGGATCTATCCCTGGTATACTTAGATCTACGTTAAGCGCCCTAACGTTAGATCTACTAGTCTAGCTACAGTTGACGTATAATTCGTTAGAATTTGATTTTGATTTTAGAAAAAAAAGAAAAGAAAGAAGAGAAGGAAGAAAGAAATACAAGATAAGAAAGAAGGAATGGAAGTGAAGGGAAGATAAGAAGAAAGAAAGGATAGGAAGGAAGGAAGGAAGAAGCAAAGAATGAGAATAACAATACAGTAAAGGCGGAAAAATAAATAAATACTACAGGGAAAGAGAGGGGAGAGCAGAAGTAATACATAAATGGATAATAAAAAATTAAGAAATACAAACAGACAGGACACTGGTGGAACGCATTTTTAAAGGAAAGTCCACCCCAGCCAAAAAGTTGATTGCAATGAAAAAGTAGAAAAATCAACAAGCCGTAACAATTGCAAAAAAATTCATCAAATCGGTATGTAAAATAAAAGTTATGACATGTTTGTTTAAAAGTTTTGCTTATTTTCCACAACAAGTATATGCACATCCTATGTTCAGTATGCAAATGATGGCGAATGATGACGCCACCCGACTCACTATTTCTTTTGTATTTTATTTTAAGAAATATGGAAATAATTTCAATTTTTCTCCTCATTGTCAAAGATAAACAAAGCTTTTATTTCCTCCCTAAAATGTGGACATAATATTGTTTTAACATTTTATGGTTTCAAACCAAGAAGCGTCCTTATTGTCAAAATCTTGTGAAAAATGTAAACTTATGGTTAATTGCTGAAAGAAAGTTTGAAGGAGTGAAATGTGTACTCTGAGAGAGAGAGAGAGAGCAGGGGGGTAGAGAGGCAGGGGAGAGAATAGAAGAGACGCGGAGAGATTCTAAGCATACACCATTGTCGTTTATACACTGTACATTTTAGTCTATGAAATACGACATATTTTCTAACCTGCAAGGCTTCTAGATCACGGAGTATTCCTTCGTCAAAAACCTTATTTTACTTTGAAACAAAATATATTACGGCATTTTATAATCAAAAGGGGGTGATTTAGTTGATTTAGGATAATAACTAAATAAGCTTTAATTATTTTTTTTAAGGAGCAGGAAACCTATAAGAATCTGCCTTTAAAAACATGAATCAAAAGACTAATTTGATCGCAAGAAGCGAATCGACTCATGCACAAATGTGACACCTCAACCACGGCATGCTTCGACAGTAATTCAGCATACATCAAATTCTTGAATTGACTAAAAAATGTAATATTCGTGTAGACTCTAGATCTAACTTAAGACTTAGATCCGATCTGACTGCTACACGTGCCACCTCCTGTCAGCTATGAACTTATTCACGCCAGCCCTCAATTCTAGCTTTCCAACATCTAACACATTGCACGCAGCAGCATTGGGGTATCGATTGATATTAAACCCAATCCCCTTTTGCTTAAAACGTCTATGATATCATTTAAGTTAGTAGTCAACTGCCGTTAAACCTGCAACGATAAAAACTTTCAATGGCATCTAAAAACTTCCCACAAATTCAGGAACGATTGTTCAGCTGTCTAACCTCGACTTCATCCATATAGTTTTGTTTCTAGCCTTGAAATGTTCATTCATATTTTTGTGTGATGTGTGATATTTTCTATAGTAGATGTAATTTAATCTTGGATTGATAACTACAATATTATTTGATAAAGGATGGTGGAAAGGAATATATATAAAGACGGAAAATACTGCCATAACAGCAGCAACATTTTAATCTCCTAAAAATAAACATTGGCTTCTATTCAGACTAGATGTATGACGCGAGGCGCGATTGCGAAGCCGAATCGCTCATGATAATTCGATTGAATCTGTCAGTGCATCGAATCACTCATTGAATAATTCATGAATCTTCAGTTTCCATCCTACGTTTTTTAAAACATTACGCGGGCCGCGACGTGGATGGACCGCCCTGGGCTGCTGGCGCTGTGATGTTGCTGCGAGCGCCGCTGGTTACGTGCGGCCGAGCGGGAATCGAGGCCACGTGCGCGCCGCCGCGGTTTTTCAACGTAGCCGTATGCCGCCGCTATTACCGCGGTGCATTTCGCGGCGGCTGCGCGCGACAGTTCATTTGCACACTCTCCAATTGATATCAAGTCTCCCTGGAA